>WOVY01014675.1:0-167044 GCA_013436015.1 Rhipicephalus annulatus
GACGACGACGAAGTGATTCTGGCGTGAGAAACTGCTTTCACTGCCTGTAATTTTTCAAAGTTTTTCTGCGACTCTGTGGAAGACACCGTTCCAGTGACTGCGGCGATGGACGTGGATTCGCCTGGGCTTCCACCGCAACCATCGACGTCGTCCGCAGCTACCACGAGAAAGCGTACGGGCCACCCGAGTGATGCCGACAGCGAAGACACGCTGATTTACTCTACGGCCAGCGATGAGAGCTCCGACGAAGGCAACTTCGTGCCTTGACAAGGCGGCAGCGAAAAAGAACTAGTGATGCCGTCTCCAACAACAAGTAAGAATGTGACGATGACGCGAGAGCCCACGACATACACAATTCTGTTTGTGCCGGTCGATGCGGCTCATAGTCTCAACCTCAATCGGCAAGTCACGTCTAGGTTTCTTGAGGACCTCGCCCAGGGCGAGATCGCGGACGTGCGATCAATGGCCGTAGAATATCCTCGCCCGTAGACGTCACTCAACGAAGCACATTGGAAGTGCTGAGCAACGTCAGATGTTGGATAACATCAATGTTCGCTCATATACCTGATGGCCGCGACTCTACGGCAGGCGTCATTTACGACGTCGACATTCCATCAGACGAAAGTGACTTTGCTGTTCTCATCAAACCGGTGTCTGCAGAACCTACATACTGCAAGCTCGTCGCCTTGGCAAATCACGCTGCGTGAAGCTCGTGTTCAAGGGTGAACAGCCTTCCATCCGCAAGTCAAGGTCGGACATTTTCGACACACAGTGCGACCTTCGTACCGAAGCCCTTCAATGCCGGAAATGTTTAGATTGGGACATGTCAGTGCGGTTTTGTACAACCTGGCTGTGTGCTCGCTATGCTCAGAATCACATAGCGCAGACGCTTGCCAGGCAGATTCGAAAATGTCGAAACTGTCATGGCCCTCACGAAGCATCGTCGAAAGATTGCCCAATCATGAAAAAGGAAATGCAAGTGTTGAGGCAAATGGTCCGGGATGGCTCAACTCACAGGGAGGCCGCTGCCCAAGTACGACGCCGGCGGTCTCGTCGCCGGAGGCCCCTGAGGAGACCCAGTGCTGAAGCAAGGATTGAACCTCACCAACGACCACCGGCATACCACCTCAAGCGTCCAGACAAACCGACAACAAATCCTCCCAAGCAAGACAAGAGCATCACACCGGCCTCGCCTGAAGCTATGGCCAGTGCTGCCAACAATAGACGCACCGTCTGAGCCACCACATCGCTCGTCTACAATCACTTCGAAACGAGAATGCGGTGATAGTCGCGACAAAGAAATCGTTAGCCATGGTAAAGGCCCTTATGAATACCATTCGTATGCTCCTCACTAGCATTGACAGTCCGGCTGCAAAGAGGTGCACTTCAGTTAGTTGACGCGCTGAAGCCGGTGCTATCAAGTCTGGAAAGGCACCATGGCTCCGCCTCTGCAAGCCTTTCGTAAAGAGGTCAAAGAAGCTTCGATATTTCAGTGGGAATGCCCGAAGGCCTCAAGCCCCGCATTTCTGATATAACGACAATTTGTGTTCAAAATACCAGTTTCCAATTATTGGTATCTTGTGAGCACAGGCTACACAATGCAATACGACTATCCAGATACGAAGCCTTCAAGTCCTCGTACCTGCAACGAACGAGTAAAGTCATTGTATATATCAGAGTGACCTTACCTATATCGGCACTCGTGTGTAGCACCTCACGATGACAACCAGTATGGTCTGCTTGACAGTTAAACGTAGAGACCCTTCAATTTCACGCTCGTAGGTGCATATAGTATCACCTTCGAACCGTTTTGAACCTGAAAGACTACGTGCCTGTTAACAGCCACACCTGGAACCATGGATCATCACCGGAGATTTCAACGCTCACCACCCACTATGGGGAAGTCAGAAGACAGGACAGTCGCGGAAGGCAGTATTCTCCTTTGCTTGGAGCAGCAGCTGCTTTGGTTAAACGACGGAAGCCCAACGTTTCTACGGGGGAAACGACATACAGCAGCTGCCTTGACTTGACATTGTGTCACGAAGCCTAATGGAAAGGTCAGTGGTTCGCAGACTATGAAACTCATGGAAGCGACCACATACCAACTTATTTGAAGAGCAAGGGCCTGGAAGATCGCCAAACTACGACACTTCGACTCGCATCGACTGGACAAAGTTCAGGTCACTGACGGAAAAAAGGTGTCAAGAAAATAAAACGCCTCCTCTTGACACCCTCGAGGATATGATTAGAGGTGCTACTCAAGAAGCGACCTATCATATTCAACAGACTTCAGATTATTGTCAAATATCAAGCGGAATTGGAACGGCTCAGAGCGATCCGTCGTCGCGCAGAAAGAGATATAGGCCACTAAGTCCATTCACGACTTGAGGGAGGCAAGGCGCCTACAGAAAAAAAATTCAGCGGCGAATCATTTCACTTCAAATCCTTTCGCTGGAAACATCTGTGCGAATCTTTGGATCCACACAAGCCTTTGGACGCAGACATGGAGGATTGTCCGTGGCCTAACGAACATCGCCACATCAACATCGCCCCTTCAAGTGTCTTCTCTCCACCAAGGACGCACCGAAATTAAGTAGCAGAAGATTCTGCATGAAAGTTTGCCGGTCATGCGTCCGTGCACCACGCGCCACCTAGAAAACGCTCCAGTTTCCAGGAGATTCAAGAATGGACACCTTTTTCTCTCTAGAGGAACTACAAGCGGCCTTGGACGGCATGCAAACGATCTTCATCGCCTGGTCCGGATGGATCACGTACATGGCTCTTTGTAACCTCGGAGAGCAGCTCGACGGGCCCTTCTATCCGGTACAACGACTCGTGGAGCAGCGGACTTATCCCTCATTCATGGAAATCCAGCCGCCTCGTCCCTGTGCTTAAACCAGGTAAATCTCCTCGCCACTTGACCTCTTATCGCCCCATCGCGCTTACCAGCTGTTTCGGGAAAGTGATGGGAGAGGATGATTTTGACTCGTCTAGAGGGGTACCTGGAGCGCCACGAGGTATACCCTCATGCTATGACGGGCTTTCGGCGTGGGAGGTCTGCAATTGATAACGTTATAGACCTGGTCTCATCTGTTCAGCATCAGAAAAGACTGAAACGTTTATCCGCGGCGTTGTTCTTGGACGTGAAAGGTGCATACGATAACGTATCACATGAAGCCATTCTGGATGTCATGGAAAATGTTGGATTAGGGGGTCGGGTTTACCAATGGATCCACAGCTATCTGAAAGGCAGAACTTTCTTTGTACAGACGGAGAGTGGCACAACAACGCACCATTGCAACCGTCGAGGCGTGCCTCAAGGCGGCGTTCTTAGCCCCACACTTTTCAATCTAGCGCTACTCGACCTGGTTGATGCACTTCCAAATCTGTCCATCTATCAATATATGCAGATGACATCTGCATCTGGGCGTCAGGCGTAACACGCCTTCATTTGCGTGCCCGGATTCAGAGAGCGGCAAAAATAGCGACAAAGTACCTGGAAGAACGGGGACTACAGCTTTCATCAGAGAAATGCTCGCTTATAGCATTCACGCATAAGGCTATGAGCCCATATGTTATTAAAATCAACGGACACACGATCAACTACGTGAAGACCCACCGATTCCTCGGAGTCATAGTTGATCGCGACCTCTCCTGGAGCCCTCACATCGCCCACATGAAAAAGAACTCACCATGATCACCCACGTACTGAGGTTTCTTGCTGGAAAAACGTGGGGTGCATCGGTACAAGCAATGCTCCAACTCTACACTGCTTTGTTCCTTGGTTATATGCGATACAGCTTACCCGTGCTTTGCGGGATCGGAAGAACAAACTTGCGCGTCCTCCAGTCGATCCAAGCCCAAGCCCTGAGGATATGCCTTGGTCTCCCGAGATGCGCATCTACAGCAAGCGACAGTCATGATTGCGCGTGATTATCCAGTCAACGCATACATCCGCGTAGACGCTTTGAGAATGCACATAAGACATTTCGCTCGGCTTCCATCTCATCACCTAGCCTCACTTCGAACTTCCAGGCCCCACTCAGCGTTCAGCGCAATTGTAGCTCAGCATTGCGCAGTGCTTCCATTGCACTTCACGCATGCAGCACAGCCGCCGATACCATTATGGTGCCTACACCCACTCAAAGCCCATCTTACAATTCCTGGCATCCAAAATAAGAAAAATTCATCGCATCTAGCCCTGAAACAGGCCACATTACTTTTCCTGCAAGAGAAGCACAACGGACGCCTTCACATTTACACGGATGGCTCGGTGTCTTCAGTAAGCTCTGCAGGGGCGGTGGTTATTCCCGCGAGGAACATCACAATTAAATTCATGACATCGCATTTGACGTCGTCGACAGCTGCAGAACTTGCAGCCATTCGTGCAGCTCTGGAGTTTATAGTGAAAGAACCTTCGGGAATTTGGTCGATCTTCTCGGACTCGAAGGCATCTCTTCAATGTCTTATATCACCCTTTCGCCATGGACCTAATGAACAGTTAGTAGCTGAAATTAGGCTTCTTCATCACCAAGCAACCGAAAAAACAGCACAGCATTGCGTATCAGTGGATACCAGGTCATTGCGGTATATATGGCAATGACCGCGCAGATGAGGCCGCTAGATCTGCACACGATGGTACCCAATACACAGCCATCCCGTTCTCAAGAACCGACGCAGCTACAAGACTTCGTTCGCTTGCACGTGACCTCACACTGGTACAGTGGAACTCGACAGACTTCACAAACGCGCGCCTGCATAACTTGGATCCCGATCTGCAGCTTCGTCTTCCCCCAAGGATATCTCGAGCTGAGGAGACTCTTCTATGCCGCCTGTGGCTTGGAGTGGCCTTCACGAACGCATACTCTTATCTCATCGGGATGGCCAGCTCTCCTACATGCACTTACTGCAGTTGCGAAGAAACCATCGCGCACCTTCTGTGTGAGTGCACCTATTTCAACGTGCAAAGACAAGAACTCACTGCAGCTCTGGATAGACTAGACAATCGGCCTTTGTCGGAACAAAGGATTCTGGGTCATTGGCCAAGCCCATCCTCAGCCCAAAAGGCTTTGAAAGCTTTGCTGCGCTTTTTGCGGACAACTGGCCTCAGAGACAGACTTTAGTGTCTTATACTTTTTGATGTTGCCTTTCCTCTGTCGCAGTTTTTTTTTTAATTTCTCCTTTTCTTCGCAGCATTTCTTTTTAACATCTTTCATTCCCCTCACCCCTTTCCCCAGCACAGGGTAGCCAGCCGGTCTAAGAACTGGCTAACCTCCCTGTCTTTCCGCCTAAATTCTCTTCCTTCCTTCCTCCTGTTCCAATCAGATATTGTCGCTTTCCCCATTCTTCTTGTCGTGGCGGCATTAATAGTTATTCCGAGAATGTAGTGGTCGCTGCCCAAGTTTTCTCCGAGGTGCGCCCATGAGACGTTTCCTTCAGAATTTGTAAACGTTAAGTCCGGTGACGTGTCTTTTGTTAAGCTATTCTCGACCCGTGTCGGTAGGTCTGGTTGTGTAAGTTGGCAGAGATCATACCGTTCAACAAGGTCTACAAGGAGTTTGCCCTTAGGGCTGTCCTGCTTATATCCCCAATTTCTGTGTGGCGCATTAAAATCCCCCATGATAACTAACCTGTCTTTCTCTTTCAATAAACCCATCGCATGTGCTATAATGTTCTCAAAGTCGGCTCGTCTCTCCTTAGGTGGGCTATATATATTGACCCCCACTGCTTTTGGTCCTCCACGTTTTTTGGGCCACACTGTTATTATCTGGTGTTGCACTGCCTCATTGCTCACGTAGCTGACACTCAATGCGATATCTTTTTTGGTAAATGTCGCCACTTGTGGGTACTTTGGGTTAACATGTCTTATGTACCCTCTCAGATTTATCTGAAATTTGCCTACTTCCTGAAGGCAGATTATATCAGGAGGGATTGGAGATGCTCCAATAAATTGTTTGAAATTTTCAAGTTTTGTTCTCAATGAGCAGCAGTTCCACTGCCATATTTCCGTTTGCTCGGCCTTTTATTGTTACGGTGTCTAGCCATGATTGGTATTCTCGGAATCTGTTATTCCACTTTCTTTAGGTTGTCTGGTGGGGGCACCCGGGCTCTGACAAGATCTCTTGCGAGGATTCTGCGCCTGACTCAAGTCGCTTATGGTGCGTTCCATCTGGCCTAGTTTGGCAAAAACAAGTTGAATTTGTTGAACTAGGAACGCTATCGGCGGTGTTTGTGGTGGTTGCGTTGCCACGGGCTGCGCAACGGGCTGCGAGACAACAGGTGTGCTCGCCGGGCTTTGTGTGTTGCTCGACTGGTTTAGTAGTGACTCCAGGCGCGCCATTCGAGACTTAACCTCCTGTAGTTCTGTTCTAAGTTGTCTGTTTTCAGCTACTACCCGCTTGTATTCTGGGTGTAACGGGTTTATGTTTGGTAGTGGGAGATACGGCTTGCTCATAGCTTACCGCGTCCGCCTGTGGGTTGCTATGTGCAGGACACGCCCCCGGTGGCTTGCTTCTCGGAAGGGCTTGCGCGTTCGGATTGTCCTGGGAGATTGCTCTCGGCGTCGAAGTCGACTTTGGATGCCGCTGTCCTGGTTGTCCTGTCTCCACGGCACGGTTTTTCGACGGCGTGCGGGTTCTGGAACGGCTCTTTCGGGTCCCGCCTCGTCCGTACTCCCATTCTGATTCCTCTTCCTCCGACTGAAACCAGCGAGGGGCTGGCTTATGTGGTTTTTTTGGGTGGTTTCGCTGCTTGCTTGCGAATAGGCTTGAGGCGTTTCAGACAACTGCGGTCTCCAGTGATATGGTTTCCCGTGCAAATTGCGCATGTCGGAGTGCAATTATGGTTTACTTCGGGGTTGCGCATTCCACAGGTATGGCACACGGGTGAGTCTGGCTGCGGACACACGTCGGTGCGGTGGCCAACCGCCCCACACGCCCGGCAGAATTGGACGGTGTTACGAAAAGGAATACACTCCTTCTCACCTCCTCTGTAGTAAACATATCTTGGTAGAATGTCCCCGAAGAAAGTCAAGACGGCACTCTGAGAGTCTCCCAACATCCGAGCGTCGACCAGCGTCACGCTCTGGGTGCGAAAACGGATGCTCGCTTTGATGGTCTCAGACGGGGTGTGCGGCTCTATACCGTGAATAACACCTTTTTTGGTTCCTTCACCTGCCGTAACGTAGACGTTGACCGGGTGTGGTCTTCCGTTGATATTCAAAGACGTGACGCCTCTCATCGCCATCGCGACGGTCGTGTCTGGAGTCGACGCTAGCGCAATGTTGGACCCCGGTCGGATGCGGAGAATAAACTGATCCCACCTGACTTTTCCTTGGCAAGCCTCCACTATAGCGTCGGAGATCGCTTGGGTGGTCACATTCTTCAGAGGCAGTCCCTGGTGAGGTCGGAAGACTACTTTCAGATCGTCCTTGGGTAGTGGTGGGGGCCTCCGTCTTGTAGGTCGACCCCGGCGCTTTGGCTGGTTGTCCGTCGTAGGTCTGCTGCCTGCGGAGAAGTCCCCTCCTTGTTGAAATTTCCGCTCCTTCGCCTGTTTCTTCTTCGCTCTGAGCGATTGGGATATTTGCCATCCCTCCTCTGTGTGGTCGGTCTCCGTTGGGGCGGAAAAATCTGCGGCGGCGTGCGTGGACGCCGCGTTGCAGTTCCCAGGCAGTGCTGCTTCATCCCGGTTTTGCGCGGCAAAGTCCATGACTTCTTCACCCAAACCTGGTTCGGATTGTCGTACGGACGCTGTTTGCGACTCCCCAGTCGAGTCCATAGCCGTCAGCAACCGCGGCAACGCCGTGGTTGTCGTCTTCGGGCGAGCGTCTCCCGGCGTCGCGCCGCCGCTCCTCTACTGGACGCTAGAGGTAGCGAAGGCTCCACACGGGCGAACGAAGAAGTGGCCGTAAAAACAAGAAAAATGGTCCGATTTCAGTGAAACTGGAGTCCACCGATACCGGAGCATCTCCCCTACACGCCTGTGGCAATTTCTGGACGATTCAAGGGTTGAACCATACAGAAAAGACAAGAACATACGGACCTCGATGTGCACGCGTCTGCACTCATCGGCATCCCAGCAGCGTCTCCCATTTTAACACCAGTAACATACCTTTGTCGTCCATTAACGTGATGTAATACCAACTTTTGACACCTGTGAAGGTAGTGAAACAGCCGCAAGCACATCATGAGTGTGAGGCGTAGTCATGTTATTACATGACACGCATTTCATGATCATCATGTTTGTACGTATCATTTACCTATGTCGTCCGTACGCGTCACGTAATACCAAATTTGGTACATGTGAAACTAGCAAAACTGCCGCGAGCGCATCATGAGCGTAGCATGTAGTCATGCTGTTACATGACACGCTTCTCATGATTATCATGTTTGCACCAGTCACATACTTTCGTTAACCATTCACGTCCCGTAATACCGAATTTCGTTCATGAGAAGCTAGCAAAACGGCCGCGAGCGCATCGGGAGTGTGGAATGTAGTCACGTTGTTACATGACACGCATGCCCTGATTTCGATGTTAGGGTATGTCACTTTGTTCGTCATGCAGTCATTTCATACAATACCAGTTTTGCAACATAAGTGAATGAAACCACCGCAAGAGCAGCAAGACCATGATATGTAAATCATAACGTTTGTGACATGCATGTCATGAGTTTCATGTTATGACTAGTCAGTTATGTTCTTCATGCAGTCATGTTGTATCATACGAAGTTTGGTATTGATATCATTATCCAAACGGCCTTAAAAGCTAAATGTTGTAGGTGCCTAGATAGATAGATAGATAGATAGATAGATAGATAGATAGATAGATAGATAGATAGATCCGATAAAAGTGGCTGGAGTACCCTAAGAAATACCTCGCATTTAAAAATTGAAGTGGTATAAAAATTCTCCTTCTCGTCTGTTGAATCAGTACCCACAGCCTTCGAATCCCATTCACATTAGAAGGTTGTGGGTTCGTATCCCGTTGTCAGAAAAAGTCATTTTTGCCCACTATAACTTCTTTCAGTTGAGGTGCAAATTTTCACAATGTAGTTAAACAAGCACAAATAATGTCCCCTATGTTTTTTTTTGGCTTTGTTGTCTGCCGGTATCACTAGTTTATAAAACAGAAAGAAAATATCCCCTCCGGTGATTTTTTTACTTTTCTTGAGAAAGAAGCAGATCTTCCAGCCGCTGGCACAGTTTCTGCCTATTTATCTCTTACGACGCGTTCCGATGCGTTTACGAGTAGTACTATAATTATGTCTGAAAGTTTGAGTTCATGTTCACACTTACAGGCTAGTTAAACAGTAAGTTGGAAAGAGCGAACTGTAAAACATAAATGGTAGCGTTGTGCAGATATATTCGCAATGCCTCGCTTCTTGGCTATAGTTTATGTTCCCGTGCACGCCTAGTCTTTACCACACCTCCCGGTTTGAGCGATGCCTCTTTTAAGATTCAGATAATGGACACCAGTGGCACATTGAACAAACGGCCTGGCCTGGCCTGCCTTCTCGGCAAATCAGGTTTCCACAAAATGCGCGGGCAGGGGCTAGTTTGCGCGGCGCAACATCACCGCTGTCTCACTAGGCCAGCTACTTTACGTTTTGGAACATCCCGTGCACGTAGCGGCCCACAGAGGCTCTTTTCTGTTTTCCAGAATCATATTCATGCTGTTCGTCAAGTTCTGTATACTTTGTTCAGTAGTGTCTACGAGTTAGCTTTTGAAACCATCGGTTCTATATTGGTCCGTGTTGCGTGTGTGTATGTGTGTGCACTTGAATGGGTTTCATACGAACTGGCCCAAGGAGTTTTACAGCAGTCAGCATTCTTTCATCAGCGCCACGTGACGCAGCACAGGCTGCCCTCACTGATCATGCGCTCAGTCTGTTTTTGATCTGAATTTCCATTCCACATTTGTCGTGTTTTGGCAATTTACGGATGAAGCACTTGCATTTATTTTGAGTGATTTTCTAGGGTAATAATTCAAATCAAGTGGAACCACACGTGATGTCCCCTTGGTGTGCGAAAGGCGGGGATGGTGTGTCACCTGAATTTCATTCCCCTGCGACTCCGAATGCGTGGTGCCCGCAGAGCCAACGCCAACAGCAGTAGCACACGCGGGTATAGTAAGAACACAAAGGAGAGGACGCTAGTCTAATCTGCATCTTGCGCTCCCGCTGCTGTCGCTGAAGCGATGCTCGCGCTGCGTGAAGCGCACGTGTTGGGTAGCCGGAAGTGCGATGACGTCAACTGTCCCGTTTAGAGTAGGGGCTTATTGTTTAGCATAGCTTTGACATCCCCTTCGGCGGTGGCACCCCGCTGAAGCCGTTGAGGCGTGACGGTAGGTCCGGTCCGGCCTGTTGGCGTTACAGCCGAGCATACATAACTGGCTCTCTATTTGAAACCAATGGTGGGCTGCCGTCGAATAGAAAATCAAATTTGCAGAATAAACTGGAGTAATAGTATAGAAGTGGCCGTGTGATTGATTGCGTGGACGCGGAGAGGGGAGGCTATTCAGTGGCTCAGTGCTTTTGTGATGTCACCAATTGACGAAACCCTGTATTCTCTTTTTTTATTGAATTTTGGTATTGGTCGGCGCACAGAGGCGTCTATTGTTCGTTTTTTGACTACGCTGGGTACCGGCCCACGTCTCTGCGTGGTTGTCTCATTAGAATGAGTTGTCCAGCATGTTGATATGTTACGCAAAGGTGCAAACCGACGAAAGGACACGCCAACTATTGCGGAAAATGAGATAAAGATATCCACTCAAAGAGAAAAAAAAAGAAGGAAGGAAACCTCTGCATTGTGACGTCACCTTGCATCGCATTATTGCATGGTTGTAAAAAGCTGCAAAGCTGTCACAGACGCACTTTAATTTTTTTTCAAGTGGTAGATCTGCAGCTTAAGCTGAAACATCTGATTTGCTGTGTCTTGATATTTTCCCAGTAATAATGGAGCATTGAGAAGTTATCTGTTGTAGTAGGTTTCAACACTATAGCGTTAACCTTTATGATAGTGCGCGTATAAAAAAGACAAAAATAAGGAACCAGGCTGTTGTTTGTGTGGCGACGCCACGATGGGGTCTCACGCGGAAATCTCAAGTGTGTGGGCCACTCAGCAAGATAGAAACAGCAGCACAGGCAGATGTGTATGGAAGGTTCGCTATCGGAGCGTGGCATCGACATTTTATCAGAGCTTATTCATGTTTTTCTGTTCGCACCAACAAAAAGTGCTACGAGGCGAGCAACTACAACTCGGCGACGACTTTCTGGGGCAGCACTGCCAAAGCTACGTGGGCGGAGATTTTCTACATGTGTTACTACGCCAAGTAAACCATTTTCGTGCGATTTCGGTTTCGGTTTCGCAAGCACATTCAACATGTGCTTTCACGCACGACAACCATGCAATAAATCTTCCATTGATTTGGGAGGAAACAAATGAATTCTTCATTTCTTATAGGAAAGAAAACGAGGCTTCTTCGAAGCAGTGAGATTTATTTAAAAAAAGGTACAGTCGTGAACGTATGAGCGATTGAAACAACGCAAAGCCAACAAACCATTTGCTAAATTTCAGTGCACACTAGGTCAGCATTGTTTTCCTTCTTTTAGAGACGCAGAAACTTTCTGGATGTGGTGTTGGTGGTGGTATACTACTTATATTGAAATGAACTAGTGTGTTCTTATGTGCCTGATTGGCAGTCCCTAGACAAGAACGCCTTTGGAGATCGCCACTGCCCGGGTGCGCGCCACCAAGGAGCGTTGCGCATCCAAGGTAGAGCAGCCGAGCAGGTACTCTTCCCAAGCTTCTCTAGATAGGATGGGGAAGGGGGATGAAAAAGGGGGTGGAGTAGGAGGACACGAACCCACAATGAAAGGTGTCGGCTAACACTTGAAAAGTTAGACACAGGTCAGAGATTTCTGGTTTGAAATGCCGGGTCACCACTGGACTAAAGAAAGTGTTAGTCTCAAGGCGGCGTAGCAGTCGTTCGTCCGCTTTCGGCAGACCACGTACGTGGCCAGGGTAAAGTCGGTGCAAACTGCGATAATAATCTAGAATATCGCGGGAGTGTGTGAGATCGGAGTTTTTCAGGATACCACTCGGGACATGAGAGGGCAGTGGCTCGGAGGGGAAAAGCGTGGTCATCGGCATTTGCCGCTTCGTTGCCAGAAAGGCCTGTGTAGCCTGGAGTCAATACTACTATTACGGAGTGAGGCATAAAGCACCAGGAAGTGGCTTGGAGATTAGCAGCCAATGGGGTGATGGAACCTTGGATGTATCGAGAGCAGGCTGAGCGCGAGTCTGTTAAGATAATGTGAGCAGTGTGATGGGAGGCAGCCAAAGCGATGGTAACCTCCTCTGCATGAGTTGCATTGTTGGCTCTCAAGGAGAAGCCATCGACGTGGCGGCCGTCTGTGATCACAGCGACCGTGTACTGACCCAACGTGAAAGGGGCCCGAGACAACTACATAGAATATGCCGGGGCGATCGGACAAACGCGCCTGAAGGGCAGCAGTACACGCTTGCCTACGACTGGGGTGTTGTTCTGGGTCCATGTGACGGGGTAGTGGCCCCACCCATAACTTCTGACGCCACTTAGCAAGATGGTTCTGGTACTGGGTATAGAGAAACCGATTTCAGTATACACAGATGAGTCCGCTTTAGGTAGCGCTTAGCGCTCTCCCATAGCAGAGTACACGGTGCTCTAAATCATCAACAATTTCTCCTAAGCAGCCCTAGGATAGCTGCATGCTCTCCCATAGTAGAGTACTTAGGACTCTAGACCACTGAACAGTTAAGGGGCGAAGCTCTTTATAGCGGCACCCGTTCGTCCCTCGTAGCTATTGTAGTATGTGACAAGTATAACATTTTGACCTCCAAGGTGGTGCCGGTGAGAGATTTCTTCTGTGCGTTGTTGAACAATAAAAAATAGTGCTCAATGTACATGCCAATGGCTGCTTCTGGGGAATGAGAGACATGAGCATTCTGCTTTTAGTTAACGTGCACGCTGAGATCCCCATTAGCAGCCATTGGCATGTACATTGAGCACTATCTGACAAGAAAGGGTTGCTACGTTATACTCGCTGGGTGCAACATCCTTAGTTATAGAAACGTTTAGCGAGCGTTGGGCCACAGTGCCATGAGTACAGTGAACTAGTATATACCATCAACTGGAGGTGGTTAAAAGTGGGAAGTAGACCCGAAGCTCAAGTCATAAGAAAGTGTGCGTGTGCCACCTCTCGTTCCCCCTCTGTTTCCTCCTCTTTTTCAATACCCTGATCCTGAAATTGTCATTGTCGAAATGCGGATAAATTAAATCAAATGGATGTTCTTTGCATTTCACCGCCATCGAAACACGACCACCATGACTGGAAATTGATCCAGTGTTTTAGGAATAATCACAGCTGCAAATTATTAAGATACGCTTCCCAATTTAGTATGCTTGCAACAGAGGTTAGAGTAATCGGAGAGGACGTTGTGAGCTGCTCAATTATGGGCCACTTCACGTGCGTCAGATATAATAGATTGATAAGTGTCTCAAGCAGATAATGGTATTTGAGTTGAAGCCGAAGACATATTAGCTATGCTAGTAGATTTATATATATAGAGAGAGGGTACGACGACAAAGTGTCTGCCTAGATAAACGGTGTTTGATTGTCTCTAGCTTTTTTCCACAAAATATGTGAACCTCGTGAAGCCTACCACTGCGTTCATCGGCTATGCACGAGGACCTGTTTCTATAACTGCCAGGTCCTATGGCGTTCGCAGCGGCTGCGTTGAGAAAGCGGACGGGCCCTCACTGCGAAAGTTAGGACGCTGTCTACTCATTGACAGGTGAGGGGTATCTGAGGACTACTTTGACTCTCTAACAACCCGAAAGGCGAAAAGGCTCAACACCAGGGCCTATTAGACCCCGAACACACGAAATGAAGGAGCGCCTCAAAGGCCCAATAACAACAACAGCATTTTTGCTCCTGTTAAGCCCAACGGCAATATGAAGCGCCTAAATAGGCGATTTGTTCTGGTGCTGCTCGAGAGACTGGTACTCAATTAAATCATCGACGTCCGAGCGAACCCGAGTAAAAACGTCATGACAATTGATGTTTTTCATGCTGCCGCATTGAACAAATTAAGCAATCCTAATGAGCTTCATGGAATCAACGTCCTTTTCTACATCTAGGTCGGCTCCAGCGTCTTCACCAGAGAGCGTGGTCTACGACGTGGGCGCTGCCATTCCCAGATTTGACTTCTGTGGCGTCGTCAAGCCAGGCATTGAAGCTAGCTTCATCGCCAAGGTTGCTCGTTTGGGTACATCACGCTGCTCGAGAATAGATTTTAAAGGCGACTCTCTACCTTCGTACGTAAAGGTAGGCCACTTCCATCATACTGTAAGACGTTTTGTGCCGAAGACACTGCAGTGTCACAACTGCAGGAAGCTAGGTCACGTGAATAATGTATGCGAACACAAGCGAGTATGATCTCGCGGCGCTGAATTCCATTCCGCGGACCAATGTTTCAAGTGTTTCAATTGTAAAATACGCTATGAAGCTTCCTAAAATTGCCCCAAAATTACAAGAGAAATCGCCGTATCGAGACAAATCACAAGGGACCATTCGTCACATCAAGAGGCTGCTGCAGCCGTGAGAAAGCACCGCCGTTGACGCCGAAGTTCATCAGCAAAATTCGATGCCTCTGCATCCATAGCGCGCTTGCGATGATCCGCTTCACCTCCTTTGCCACCAGAACTTTACGAGGTTGGTATGATCCAGAATGCAATCAAAGATAACGCTGCTGCGGATTCCTCTAGACCTACATCGTCGAAAGCCCAGCCACACGGATTGGCGCGGGCCGGTACAAACCAGAACACCGTTTAAGACGTGGACACAAGTGACACAGCTTAACCTTCGTTGCGGAACCTGCAATGACATGCAGACTCACTGTGCACATCAGCAAGTGTGAATCCTAAATCCATGAATAAAAATTTGCCGCAAGCATACAAGTCAATCATCGCAGTGCTTCAATCAGTGTTCAGCACACCTCACATGTATATGTCATGTTTTGCTGACCTTAGCATTATCTGAACACATCCTCGAGCAACCATGGCCGCTGGTTACGCCACCTATAGAGCGGCGTATAAGCAGCTGCAAGACCGCGTGCAGGCGTCACTTAGCCGGGAGGATCTTCAACATGGAGTCATACTCTCAGTATTAAACAACTAAATTCTTTCTTCGCTACCTCAAGTGCTACGCTGCCTTCTTTCTCCGACTGCAACTGTTGAGTACCCAAATGTTTGTGGGTAGGCTGAAATTACAGTGCGTTAAATCCGTAAATCAGGTGCTGAATTCTCGTCAAGTGCTTGCAAAGTTTCAATAGGGACTAGAACAGGATGGTCCACAGTGAAATAGAATACACCGGAACTTCTGCGTCTATGACTGTCAAACGTGGCAGTGTGCTTTATACACGTGTGTATCTTTCTTTTTTATGTTTCGTTTTTTATCTATCCCTCTCTTTTCATACCTTAAACTCCTTCGCCCTGCGTAGAATAGCAAACCACCGGACGCACGTCTAATTAACCTTCTGCTTTCTTCTTCATCTCTTCTTTCTTTCCTTCCTTATGAAGAGAGGCGAAAGAGAGGCGATAGCAAGATGAAAGTGTCTTCAAAAGTGTTGTAGTGTGCGATTAGGTTTGTTAATGATATAGTAACCCCACTACAGATGAAGAAATATCTTATTCTAGCCCAACTCATCTGATACACGTACATAATAATATACGTATACAGTTGAGGACGTTTTGCAAATGTGATGACATGTTCAGTTGTCGAAGAAGAGTCACTGAGTGCGCTCGCGATTCTTGCGTCATTAGAGGACCAAGAAGGTGATGAAATGTTTATGCCTACGTGTACGCAGGTATACCAAAGAAATATCAATGCTGCACAGGACATATTTTGGTTGACAAAAGCTTCTTCCTTAGGTAAAAGTAGCTGCTAACGTTCTAATCATGTGCAGTGACATTGACCGCTGTGTTGACGAAGCAGTGATCTCGTTCACATCCTCCTTAATGTGATTGCTACAAATAACTCGATAATGCGCATAGCTGCAAGAAGTCAAAGCTGTTTTAAGTTATATGGTGCAGTGGTAATTATAGGGAACTAGAAAAAGCAAGTATCCCATGACAGCACGTTGAGGTAGTCCAGATAGCACAATACTACTAAGACAAAATTGCTTGCGACAATAAGCTGCTTCCTACTAGTATGAATCTATGAATTCTCCTAAAATAAAAAAGTAGAAAACTACGTAACGACATGGTAAACAAATTTGTTTTGGAGTTGAAAGAACGGAACTGTAAACCAAATTTTACAGCTTGCACAAAAATGCAGCAAATGGGCTTCCTAAAAGCTTTTGAGCATTTGGCGATGTGTGAAGGCATCAACCAACTTATCCCTATCGCCCACACAAAGCATCCACAAATTACTAAGTCATCGTAGTTCTAACTACCTGCATGAATTCCCTATCGTTTTTTGTCTGTTCATCATCTGGATCAAAACAATCCTCCTGAGCAAACAACTAAAGACATCACGCAGTTTATTACGAATATGCCTAGGACGACAAATTAAAGCCACCCCCTTCTTTTGTTTCAGAAGACTCTACGCTTACAAGACACGAAAAGTTTTCTGCACCCAGCTTTGATTTCTACTATCCCGGAGACCACAAGTAATGAAAGCCTCCTGCACATCCAGTGACTTTCGAGTACCTCCGGGATCGACCCACATTTGCCAAACGACTACGTCATGTCATTGTGTGATGTTAAGTTACGTGAAGCTACAATGACGCCTTATGAACGTCACAACTTTAGGAAACCGGTGGCGTCTTACGGTTATGTCATCACGTCATAATTATCGTTTCGCATCATTCGGGCTCACACCGACGCTGCCAATCCCCACGGTAATTATTCAGGTTTGGTGAAACATCTGAGACTTCCACCTAATTAATGTGCCAAAGTAATAGCTTTGCTTCAATGGCGCTGTTGACGGCGATCAGCGCCGCAGCGAACGCGCTCACTCGTGATTGCGCAGCCTCATGTTCTATCCTCTTCATCCTCGAAAGACGAGATGAGTGTCGACAAAGGCGAAATTACGTGCGGACGAGCGAGGCTTATTTGCCCCGAATTTCGCAGACCCATCGCTGCGAAATACGCATCGATCGAGCTTGATGGTGGTGTTGAGCGCCCTCCTTTCACAGTCAACCACGCTAATTAACGCCTCAGGATAATGTATCCGCGAAATGATGGCGTACGAGCTGCAGGTGAAGGCACAGAAAAGAAAGAAACACTTGCAATGACTCTTGGTGAATAACGGGCGTACACGTCTCTTATTCATCTTTGCTCTGCTGCTACTACGCGCCACAACTGCAAAGAAGAACCAGAAGCAACCTAAAATACCACTGTGCTCGTCTTTCGCATGAGAAATCACTGTAGAAAGGTTTTCATTTATTTGTCTTTTGGGGTGATTTTGATTTGCCTTTTGGGGTCACTAAAGTCCGTGTAAAATTTTGTATTACAAGTTCACGTGCTATCCTCTGACACTGACTCCAGGTCATAAATGTTGGCGTTTGGGAAAGAAAATGTATAAACTATGTCCGCTCTAATTACTCTCGATTTTTCCGTTGCTTTGAATATCCCTGCCATTCGGTCGAACCAGCATTTCTTTTCGCCTCTTCCTTAGAATCCCGTGAAAATACTGCTAATTTTTTTTCTTGCACCTATCTAGTTTTCAAGACTTACACTTACCATAAGCAGAGTTATCCATATTGCCACTCTTTCATAATATAGAGCACAGTGTTTCACTGGTAGTGAGCTGTTGACTTCCTTGCCTAGTCACGAGCTTAAATGGAACATTGTAAAAAATAGTGTAGTCTACGTGTGGGTGCCCGCATGTGTGATGTGTTTATCATTGTATATATTATAGTCATCACCCAGCCCCTGTACAGGGTATCAGGCCTATAGTTAGGCGAACAACTCCAACTCTTTATTAAAATTTTCGCAGGTCTCACGTACCTTGGGAATCAATGTTACGTGAAGCTTTTTGATGAAAGCTAACACTCTTGTAACTTTTAGGGGCACAGCTTCTTAGGGTGTGGCTAAGGCCTGTGGCGTCGTCCATCGTAGCCACCCCTAGCACTTGGAGTTTTCACTGGATGGCGCTCTGGCACTTGCTCCACTGGATGGCACTCTGGCAGAGCACTGGCGCTCTGGTACTTGCTACAAGAATTAGAGGCCCAATTAGAGGGAAGTGCACTGGGCTTCAACCTCTCTTTCGTCATACAAGGAAACCTCATTGAACAGGCACTACCAGTATTGATGTACGCAGACGATATAGTGCTAATGGCCGACACCAAGAAAGATTTGCAGAGATTGGTGGACGTCTGCGGTGATGAGGCAGATAGGTTAGATTTCAGATTCAGTAGGGAAAAATCAGCAGTCATGATTTTTAATGACTACGAAGGTAGTGAGCTTAGAATACAGGAGGTCACGCTAGAGATAACAGATAGATACAAATATCTGGGCGTATGGATAAGCAATGGGGCCGAGTAACTAAGGGAACACGAAACATACGTGTCGTCTAAAGGTAACAGGAATGCAACAATAATAAAAAACAGGGCTCTGTGGAATTACAATAGGTATGATGTTGCGAGAGGAATATGGAAAGAGTCATGGTTTCTGGTCTGACGTTCGGCAATGCGGTCTTGTGCATGAGATCAGACGTTCAAGCAAGATTAGAAATTAAGCAATGTGGAATATGTAGGCTTGCCTTAGGAGCTCACGGGAATGCACCAAATCAGGGAGTACAAGGTGATATGGGATGGACATCATTTGAGAGCAGGGAAGCTAGCAGCAAGATGAAACTTCAGAAGCAATTGAGAGAAATGGGGGAGGAGCGTTGGGCTAGAAAGGTATTCAGCTACTTGTACATGAAGAATGTCGATACAAAATGGAGGAAGCGAACCAGAAAATTGACTGGTAAATACTTAGAAAACAGCAGGGGGCCAAACCAAAAAAAATTATGAGTTAAGAAGAAGGTGAAGGAAGCTGGGACCGATATGCGGAGAATTGGCATGATTAAGAAGTCCACACTAGAGATATATCAAACTTTTAAGCAGGAAATTGCCAAGGAAAGGATCTATGATAATACTCGGGGTAGTTCTCTACTGTTTGAGACCAGGACGGGAGTTTTGCGAACCAAGACATATCGGGTCAAATAGAAAGGGGTAGACACGGTATGCAGTGCGTGTGGAGAAGAAGAAGAAACTGCCGAACACTTAATAATGTTCTGTAAAGGGCTTCACCCTATATTTCAGGATGATGGCGCAGAGTATTTTGAAGCACTGGGGTTT
This sequence comes from Rhipicephalus annulatus, assembly GCA_013436015.1. Classification (NCBI taxonomy): domain Eukaryota; kingdom Metazoa; phylum Arthropoda; class Arachnida; order Ixodida; family Ixodidae; genus Rhipicephalus; species Rhipicephalus annulatus. The sequence continues at coordinate 19,390 of WOVY01014675.1, forward strand.
AGGGACAGGGAGGGCAAAATAGACTTCAAGCGGGTAGAATTAACTAGAAGGAGGTTATCTGATTGGTGGCTAAAGTCAAGGCACGAGTGAAAGTAAACCCTTCACTGCAAAGTACGAATCTTCAACCTCACTATTTAAGGGAAAAAATAAATCTAGTTTTTGGTTCATTAAGTATTAAGGCTTTGTGGCGCTAGCCACCGCCCGATCTAAAGGGTACAGCCTTATCCACCCATCCACCCATCCACCCATCCATCCATCCATCCATCCATCCATACCGATGCATTGGAGACTGCGGTGCTCGGATGGACGGACGGACGGACAGATGGACAGACAGACAGGCAGACAGACACAGATAGATAGATAGATAGATAGATAGATACTCGAAGTGCCTACAGTTAGCTAAGAAATGCTTCGTATTTCATGTTTCTCTCTCCCTGGTCTCGTGCTACCACTTAGTAGACATCTAAGATATACCAAAACCCACCAAGCGGTGTTGTGTGGGTCTGCTATAAGGCCTGATGCAGGGATGGTTCTTTTCTCAACTTAATTATTCGTTGTTGCCGGAGCCATCAGTACGCTGTCTGGCAGGGCCACCACCTTGGGTCACCTTGAGTCCTCGAGGCTGAGCCATGGTTTGGGAGCAAACGTGCCTACATTGCAGTCGTAATTGTAGTCGTAACCAGTGCTTCAAAGGTAAGAAAAATTGTCACATAGAACAGGCTCGCTATGCTTTCGACCTCTAAACGATACTGATAAGCTGGGCCCATGATAAAAGGAGCGCGACACAGTCGGGTTTCTAACAGTCATCCTGTCCAGTCTTTTACATCATCAGCCCAGACCACAGTCCATGTTTACCCATAAATAATTATGTAGACTACAACAAACACCTTTAACATCTTTGATGCCTAAGAGAACTGGGGCGGGAACTTCTATGAGTTGTTGCCAAACGTCACACTTTCACACCGTTTTAGGTGTGCTAAACTTATACCCGCCGTATTACGCGTGTTGTTGCTTTCTTCGCTTTTTGTATCCGTCACTTCAATTTTTTATTTTTGTACGCGTCATTTCCATCCGTACTCTTGATGCCCCTCATAAGTCACTTTCAACTTTCTGCTCAATTAATCGAAGCTCTGTAGGTGCTAAGCTGGCGAAGACTGTAGCCTCTAAAAGAATTTATTTCCCTGTAGCACTTTCATTGCTGTTTTAAAACAAGCACATATTGTACTCCCAGTAGGTTGTACGATATGTACAGCCATTGTACATATGTGCAACCCTCCACGCCTCCGCTTTAGTTGCGACGCAGACATTCATATGTCGATGCTTTCTCAGCCGCAGCGACAGCGGTCTGTTGTGTTCCATGTTCCTCTCGGAGCGCGCTCTGTGTATCGACAAGATCAGCTCTGTCATCTTCACTGGCGGTTGCAAACAAAGAGCGACCGCTGTTCAAGGGTCATCATCAGGGGTTGCTATTCTACAGCGCCTCCCTGGCTCCCTACATACGACAGACCACATAAGGAACGGCTGCCTGGTTCCTCGTCGTCTTACAGAACGCGATAGACGTTGCGTCAATAGAGAAACGGGAATCACGCGACCCACATCGTACACGTCGTACACACCACCGAGAGCGAGCGTGTGTTTATATACCGAGAGATATCTCTTGACGTCGCTCCGACGAACCGTGAGCCTTGTGTTTGTGTGCGCCCCATCATTTTCGTTCCGCACCGCAGTGCCATCATCGTCATCTCTTTCATTCCTCCTTCTCTCCGTGCTCCGGGGGGAAGCTCGTTTTTGCGGAGAAACCGGGGCTTATTTCGGGACACTAGCTTCTTTCATACCGCGTGCTCGGCGAGTGGAATGGCATGCGACCAGCGTTCTCTGCACATTCGCGCATTTTGTTTTCATGCGTTTCTACTTACTTCAGTTGTTGCGGGTAATTTTGGGTAATCAATGTGGACGCTTCCGCGCTGTTTCCGAAGTAATCTAGCTCTGACGACCGTTTCGGTCTCACGGGAGCGTTTCGTTCCGCCTGATACACCTTCCTTTGCTTTGCTGCCGTTGCTGGCGGAACGGGCTCAAAGAAACGACCATGTTAAGTACAGCCATGTGAAATAGTTTTTCGTACTGTTTATCTAAAACGGGTTGCGCATCTCTACGTAAATCTCGCTTCTGTGATATGTTCGTGCATTTAGGAAACGTCGATGACATTGCACGGCATCACGTTGCTTTTAATAGGAGAAAGGAATACGCAGATTTGTGAAATGTGGCGCGGATATTTGGGCTAAATTTCATCTTACATGACGTGGGAGATCAAAAAACGTTTCGTTCATGTGTTACATCGTTCACAGCATATGTGTCACGTAAACAGAAATGTGGTGATAATATTGCCAGACGCCGTCTGAGCCACGATGCCAATTTACGATTTTCACTGTAGCATTGTACGTTCTTTAGGTCGTTGCCGTGACCTCAAAGGTATAGATAATGAAAGAAAAAAAAGAAAAATAGAAAGACTATCCAGTACTTAGATTACTTGGCTACCTTGTTTATCGATGATGAAAAAAATGTCACCAATGGCACGTCCTAAAGATTTCATAATACAAGTGGCAGAATTTGATTTCTTAACAGAAGCCACCAACATCGCGATTTCCCCACTAAAACACGATGCTCTCGTGCCACCTTTAGACGGGTAATGCATTCACCAAGGCGTACTGGACATGCATCCGCATGGCCGACACGTCTGTGCAGCTACGCTAACTATGACACCCACACATTAAAAAAAAAGAGCGAGTAAAAAGGGTGTCTTTTTGTCCCACAACAATAATCGTCAACTATAATGCGTTCCATATTTGCGCTATCGCCCCGCGCCCGGTACATTCCGGTCACGATTGACATGCCCATTATCAGGGTTACATTACATTCTCAATAGGAAAGTGGCCAGCGCCGAGTTATCACGAAAGGAAGTGCACGCAAGCCCGGTGGCTATTGTTGTTGTGGGACAAATAGACACCCTTTTTACTCGATATTTTTTAGAGTGCAGGGGTGTCTACTATACGGATGTTTTTGCACCAAATGAACTCGAAACCATTTTGTGCAACCAAAACTCTTGGACCGCCTAAATGAGCATCGAAAGCACCGAAGGCAATGAAAGCGCTACTGAAGTACTCAGAGTCCACAGATCTGTGCGAAGACATGTTATCTGTGCGAACACAACATATTAATAAGTATGCACTTAGCGGTTGAAGCGTGCACTGGGGAACGGGTTTTGCTATCACGTTCAACACTTAAAGGCGAAGCTTAAGAGTTCTCTAATTTTTCAGTGCACTCAATCTCACGTGCTTTTTGGCGCTTAATTTACTGCGTCACCGTGTAATATGACAAGCCTCTGGCTGACCGTGAGGGCGAAATCCCATGGATTCATTATCGCTATTTGCATGTCGTTCAATTTTTACAGCGGACCTTTAAGCTTCCCGAGGCATCATATTGCTCATTACGTGAACAAAGAGAACAACGTTTCATCTAGTAATGAGAGCTCCTCTTCCCCTGCGTGTAGGATCTGAGGCAAAGCAGGGAAGCTAATGAAGCCATTCTAAATTAGGTAATACATGTGGTGGGCATAATTACTCAGGCTTCATAGTTTTTTTCCCACGTTGATGACAAAGACATTTCGCTAGATTATGAACTCACGCGAAGTGGCTATAAGATGCTGTACTGTAAATGCTAAAATAACTGAGCTTGTAGTCTTCAAGAAACGATAGGAGCTATAACTTGGAACATGATTAGTGTTAGAAACACTGTGCCACGCAGACAGAGGTATTTGTTCGGCGTACCTAACCCGACAGGTCTTTCACCGATAATTACTGGCTCGAATGGAACGTTAAAGGTGATTCCACGTAAAATAAAACAAAGCATGGATGACCAACCTCGCAAATTGCTGTCAAACTTTTATATAATGTTGCCTGATCAGTGGAAAGAAAATATCTGCAATTGATTTCGCCGGAAAAGATTTTTTCAAGCACAGTAAATCAATAATGGTGGAAAGGTCGAGAACACGCACCTGCTCTTCTATTTTTTTTCAAATTGGCCAATGAGTAGCACAAAATACATTGAAGCTTCAATATAAACTTCTGACGAGGATAAAAAACCTATTTTTGATAGATTTTACACTTTTCTCTCTCATTCTCCTATCAGCTTTCAAATTAATAAAGAACATGTAGCATGATATGGTTTCACTTGCCGCTACAGCCAATCAAAAAATTGCCCGTGCACAAGGAAAGCCATCGGCATATCATAGTTCTTGTGCGCTAAGCATGGAATGGAGGTCAATACTTCAGTTTATGAAAAGGCAAAAAGCAATGATATAGCTGTCCGCTGCAGTGAGGACACCGATTTCGAAACGGTTTGGTAACGGGGGTGGGAATAGTTGTCAATATTGAAGCTAAAGAAGCGATGACATCTGTATACAAAATTCTTACATTGTCAATTGAAACGAGACAATACAACATTGGTTTCCCAGCATTACTTTACTTAACTTCACTGAACGTAACAAACCAACTAGCCTAAAGGTCTGTTCTCTTCAAGTTTTCAGAGGCGCAGGGTCTCTGACCCCTCGTCTGTGGTAGTCGGTATAGCAGTAATCTTGATTTACTGAAAGCGAGTTCGAAGAGCGAGTCAGAAAAAAAAAGAGAAAGCATACCTTACGTAGCTTTGAAACGAGTGTTCGAGCATGACTCGTAAAACAACCGACACCCCGTATTTAGGTGTCACCCGCATAAATGACGGGACATGCCCACGTTCAAAATTGTAGTGAGACAAATGGACGACTTGTTGTTGACTGTATTGAATGAGATAGAGGAGAAGATTGAGCCCTGTGCACCTCTGCAGTTGCCCAGCTAGTACTGCCCTTCCGAGACTGTGCTTAGTCAGAGGTGTACCTTGCAATCCGCAAGAAAATTCTTGATGTAGTCGTGAAAAATGCTGGCCCAAGTTAAAGGGGCCCCACAACAGTTTTTGAGCATGGTCATAAAGCACTTCTGATCGGTGGTAAAGAGGCAGTAGGATTCGGCGTGTTGGTATAACTTGATAAAGAGTGCTTAACAGTGCAAACGACAGGAGGGGATAAAAGAGACGAGACAGAACGCTGAACTGCCAACAATTTATTTCGCGCGAAGGTCTTCTCTTTTATACAGTTACCAGTTGCAGCAGTAATGCGCAAAACACAATGACAATGCATAAGTATATCACACCGACAAGCAAAGGAACGACTTTTCTTTATTGGTGAGCACGTTAGAAAGGGTGCTAACACCATCTTTTAATGAGCATATTTTTTATGCCGCTATGATCTCGCGTGTGGTGCGATCCCTGCATGTTGCATCAATAAAACACTCCGAAAACTTTGGCCGGCAGCCACACGTGTTGCAGTGAACGGACAGCCATCCTTGTTTTTCATGATCCACATTGTACATGTGTTCCTTCAGCCTTTTATTTATACAACGACCTGTTTGACCGAATAATATCTTCTACACGATAACAGCAGCTGATACACTACATTACAGATACAATCTCTAAATTTATTTGCATGTTTTGTAGTGCAACAGAGGGTGGGTCTGGATGGAGGAACGGACAGCTTGCACAGGCGACACAATTTTTGAGGGGCTGTAAAGATGACCTTCATATTAACTCGCTGTGCCACTTTCTTATGATTATGCGTTATCTTGTCCATATACGGAACCACGGCGAAAGCTTGTCTAGTTGTGATAGGTTGAACTACAGTGTCGTTCCTTTTGGCCTGAAGTTCACGCAGCAGGCCTTCGGCAACGAAAACTTGCACGTGGTCGGGGTAACAAGCCGACGTCAGCCTTGAAGATTTCGCAACAAAGCCTTCGGTAATCTAGTGCACGCTGGAATTTTCGTAAGGCATTTATGAAGCAAGACTTTTCGATACCTCGCTTAACTAATTTAGAATGCGTGGAGTGAAATGGCAAAACAGGCTTATTTACTCGCCGTTGATACATCCAGCAAGTGCGGCTTCAGGAATAGCTAAATGTCAAGGAGCCTGATTTCACAATTCTCAAAAAGTTGATGAGTAAGCTCAAAATGTTTGAAACCACTTCGCATCAGGCCTAAACCTGAGAGAGCGTCATGGGTATACGATGCAACATTGGTGTCTATAAAAATATAAAAAAATATTATGCGTATCTGAAAACGTGTGTCACACTAGCGCTAGTGAAAACTTCCAAAATGGATCTGTCTAATTTGCCTAAAAACAAGTCACTGACGATGTTAGCTATGCAAGAATTAATACAGATACCGAATTTTTGAAGGTGAGGTTTTCATCCGAAAGGATGTACGTCAACTGAAGGTAAAACCTAAAATGCTATAAAAACTCACTGACGCTGATGTCTGACGGAGTCTGAAATTTAGAAGCACCAAACTCATCTATTTATAATCCAATGCATTGTAACAATTAGTCGTGCGTAACAGAATAATTCAGGTCCTCGGCATCTACACAAAAGGCGAAGAGACTGTTATTCCAACGTGAGAAAATAAAATTGTGGACTTCACGTGAACTTTATAAACGAATTGTTTATTTCTAGGCATTTCAAGGTTTTCTGCAGGTAGACCGCAATGCATTTCTGCCAGGTACCATTTTCAGATACTATTAGTCTAATAGGCATGTCGACCGTATGCGTTTTCGCGCTGAAGAATCCTTCAAGGAAATATTCGTTGGTATCCGACACCTTCGTATGTACACTTACAAGATTCAGTTTGCGAAGCAGGCCCTCAGCTTCCCTTTAAACTTTTTTCGCTGACACTTCAGCATGACATTAAGGAAGGGCCAAAACCGGGTGGCTTCTGAGCAAACGCGAGACAAATATTATACCATAGCACGTAGCCTGAAATTGAGAATAAATTCTCAAAGTCAGCTGAAATCGCTTTCCATTCTTTCGACAAATCCCGGATTAAGCTCAAAAATTACTCATCACAGTCGTTCGAGCAGCCATTGACTGTTTCAAGCCTGACGCGCTCGGTTGTTACAGGAGCCGTCACGGGAGGTCACGACTTGTCCACGTGTGGATTCATGCGGATTCTGGTGGACATGAGACGTCTGCTGGCAGAAGCCTTGCACAACGACACATGCGCTTCAGGCCTTCACGCCACAACAGGTGATGTGTTTCGCATTCAGAACAACTTCACCTTCAACGAGACATCATATCCGAGTTTTGAAGCGTCTGGATAGCGCATAATGTGGGACTACAAAAATGATAGAGCCATTGCAAAGAAAAAAAAAACATAGTGAAGCCCCACATGTGCTCAGCGACTCCAACTCCGATACTCTCTGTGGGCGCCCTATTGAAGCACCTTGTGCGCCCCCTATAGGCGATGAAACTTTGGAATTAGAGCGAACGACAAATCTTTGTGACTGTATACACCCGTACGCGAGAGACCTTAATAATTTTAGGTGGTGAATTCGCAGGGCAATAATCTCCTCTAGTGAATATATTTTATGGCTCCTTGATAAAGTGTTTCAGGGCCCTTTAAAACAGGAAATCATCCGAATGTGTCACTACCTGGCCCGGTCGAAGTCTTTGGATAAGTACAGAGCAAGGATTCCACCAAGGTCAGCAGCCGTTTTATCAAAAATAGGTCTTTCCAACAGAAGCATAACGTCCTCTCCACACAGGTCGTTATGTACAGCGTCTACCTAAAGTCAATTGAGATGTTTCTAAACAGCATTTTGTCAGTATGTTTGGTCAACGTGTCACGAACTTCATAACTAAATCAAGTTTTAAAGAGGATAGTCTCTCCTGGGATACTTCGACGCAAATATTTTGGTCACTCTATCTGTCCACTTGTCTGTTTGTCACCCCAAACGGCTTTCTTTAAATGAGCTCTGACGTCAAATTACAGAATCGAGATGTGCCCTTCCTGCAATTTCTTGGTGTGCTTAGGCCGTATTTGCCAAATTTGAAAGGAATCAGTCGCGTGGAAGTTATTTTATTTCAATGGCAAGCAGCACACGAAAGATTAAAGGAAATCGGAGTGCCTTTCACATCGACACTAGGGCTACGTGTTCGATGTGATACATTCTACAAATACAATTCTAAGTGACGATGTGCTAGTAGCAACGACGTGCACGATCTCAGTGCTGTTATTGTTGCGCCGACTGGCGCCGAACCTTGGAAACGCACTCGCTCGTCGCGTCTGATTTTTGTCTCACCGCTTTCAATGATTTCGTGAAATTATCATGGTGAAAAGCACCTTCAGAGAAACAGTGAAAGAAAAAAAAGCATGATTAAACATGTGGTTGTCGGTCAGCATGTCGATGAATCGTTGTGAGTTGCAGTCATATCGTTGGAAGCACGGAAAAAGCGCAGTGAGGGTGTCTTTTCCTATCACGTATGTGTTACACGTCAACACAATCACAGGCTATCAATGTGGAACAGCGTATAGTCAGATAGCATGGCTAACAAGTAATATGCAGGTGTCGTTTAATTTTAGGGGCGAAGCTTTTTATAGCGGCACACGTTTGTCCCTCACAGTCGTAGTGCGTAACAATTGTTACATTTTGACCTCTAAGGTGGTGCCGGTGGGAGATTTCTGCTGTGCGTTGTTGAACAATAAAAGATAGTGCTCAATGTACATGCCAATGGCCGCTGATGGAGAATGAGAGACCGGAGCATTCGGCTTTTAGTTAACGAGCACGCTGCGATCCCCATTAGCAGCCATTGGCATATACATTGAGCACTATCTGACAAGAAAGGGGTGCGACCTTATACTCGCCGGGTGTAAACTCCTTAGTTTTAGAAAGGTTCAGCGAGCCTTGAGCCGCATTGCCATGAATACAATGAACTAGTATATACCATGAATGAACTCGAGGTGGTTAAAGGTGGGAAGTAGATACGAAGCGCAAGCCGTAAGAAAGCAAAAGCCGAATGCTCCTGTCTGTAATTTCCCATTAGCAGCCATTGGCATGTACATTGAATACTATCTGACAAAAAAAACGTTGCTACATTATACTCGCTGGGCACGACCTCCTTGATTTTAGATAGATTTAGCGAGCGTTGGGCCGCAGTGCCATGAATATAGTGAACTAGTATATACCATGAACTCGAGGAGATTAAAGTTGGGAAGTAGACCCGAAGCACCAGCCGTAAGAAAGTGTGCGTGTGCCACCTCTCGTTTAGTCCTTGAAATGTCCGCTGAATGGCGGTGCTTCTGTATGGGGAATATATATAATGAAAAGACGCTAGATGGTGGTACTTGTAGTGTTGATTAGATGGACGAACGGACACACAGACGGATGCATGGATGGACGCATGAACGGATGCAGGGGCGGATGCACGGCGAATGTAGGGACGGACGCACGAACAGACGCACGCACGTACGGGCGGATGGACGCATGGACGGACGGAAGCAAAAACGAATGGAAGGACGAATGCTTCACCCCACTCTTTATCATTCACTCCGTGGATATGCTGCCAATTTCTTTGTTCCTCGTACGCTTCGCGCCCGCTTTCAGTAGTTTGAAAGCAACCCAAAAACAATCTGATTCACAAAACACACCACACACACACAGCTGCTCTTAGTACCGGCGCAACCGGCGAGTCCGTGGCAGCCTTGGCTGCTGGCGCGGCAACCGCACACACACACACACACACACAAATAGCGGAAATTCTAACTGAACACAGAAATGACGATCGTGGTAGCCGCTGCCAATGAGCGCCGTAGCAGACGACGTGGGTGCCTCCGCTCTCTCTCGCACGTTCTCCAGCATACTCTTTTCAAACACGCTGCCCGGACAGTGCGTCAGCGTTGTACAAAACGAGCCCACATGTTTTAAATAAAAAAGTTGAATTGGGCTGACAATGAAATATTAATAAAAAGCACGACGTTTCATGTAAGCCAATTTACAATGAAGAAGTTTAATTGGGAACAGGGCTATTCTCACCGTTTTAAGGAGAGTTCTATATAGGTGATTGGCTGCGATACTTTGGCGTTTGCTATGCGCCATATATCAAGTCTATAATACCTGACGGCGTACATTTCTCTATCTACTTGTGTCTATGCAAAGTATAGATAGGCCCTAGGAACGGTGCACACTGAACCATGCCTGTCTATTCAGGCATGTCGGGACGGCTTTAAGCTCTCCCATAGTAGAGTACGCTGTGCTCTAAATCGTTACCCCCTTTTTCTAACCCCCCCCCCCTAGGAACGGCTTTATGTTCTCCCATAGTAGAATATCTAGTACTCTAAATTGTAGCCCACTTTTTCTAAACACATGTGGCGTGTGCGAATTAGGCAAAAACATACGCGCAGGTACTACTACCACACAAAGTAGGGACGGCTTCATGCTCTTCCATAGTAGAGTAACTCGTACCCTAAATCGTTAAAAACTTTTTCGAACACACATGTAGTGTGTCTAATTGTTTTATACGGGGTAGCTCAGGGCTCTCCCTTCATTGAGTACGAAGTACTCGAAATCACAAAGCATTTTTTCCAATCACGGAGATGAGATTTGTCACGCGCACTATGTGTGTTGCTCACGCCGTCTTGTCCTGAAGATTGGGATGCGCCTAAAACACAGTGGCGTCTGCACTGCGCAGTAGAGGGGCGTTCACTTCGTCGACGCGTTTCTGAAGAGCTTGCTGATACTGCGAAGAAGTTATGCATTGCTTTGCGCGCCGAAACGCCTTCTCTGATGCGAGCTTCGCAGCCTGTTTTGCGTGAACGCTTTCAGCACTTGACTGCTGCTTCGTCCCTGGCGGCAGCAGCATGGCACTGTGGACACAACCCATGCGCACATACCGAGGTGCTGCACTACGCGAGACATTCGTTTTTTGGGCAATCACAGCTATCTGTCTCTACTGGCAGCACTAATATCACTTGCGCAGCTGCTTACTACGCGTGACCGATCTGTTTTCTTGGCGCATTTTGAAGCAATGACGTGTTCGGCCGTGTGGACTGAGATAAAACACCGCCAATGCTTAGAAGTTTCCCTGTATTTCTCAAGAAGCTGCCGATTGCCTGCACATCCCACCGTCAGCTGAAGAGGTAAAGGCGGCATTAAAATCTTCGAAACGCGAAACGGCCCCGGGGCCAGACAGTTTTTCTGTTGAGTTTTGCTTGACATTTTGGAAAGATATTGGTGCTACCTTTACCGCGGTTATCCGGTGATGTTACGAGGACGGTGTCTTTCCATCCAGTTTTCAAGATGGACGCATTGTGCTTATTTCAAGAGGTGATGCTTCCTCTGTTATTTCTGAAGATTGGAGACCTATCACGCTCCTCAGCGTTGACTGTAAAATATTCGCGGCGGTAGTCGTTCAACATTTGATGTGTCTGTTGAATGCCCTCGCAGGTCTTCACCAGATTTCATCAGTGCTTGGACGAGAATTACGCAGCTTGTTATTTACTACACGGGATATTGATACTCAACAGCCGGCACAGTCTTGCTGCACGAAAAAGAAAGACGACGTTGGTTGCTAGTTGTTGATGAACTGTCGCCGTGTTATTCACTGAGCACGGTCCATCGTATACAGTTTAATAAATAAGTTACTCGTAACAGTATTGGTGGAGGTGGTTGACTCCTGTACCTTGATGGAGACGCGCAGTGGTCGCAACACCGGGGACTATTCGGCTACTTCAACTGCCAGTGCCTCATCACCACCGGCCTCTCCAGCGGAGTTGACAACCTACGTCACCCTGCCAACCCTGCAGGACCTTGGCACTTTATCCGCTGACGGTGCCATCGACACTGACACCTGGCTGCACCAGTACGAGCGTGTCAGTGCTACCCACCGCTGGGATCGCACGCTCAGGCTCGCCAATGTTGTGTTCTACCTTGACGGCACGCCGCGGACATGGTTCGAAACCAATGAAGCTGAAATCACAAGCTGGGATGTCTTCAAAACGACGATATGTGATCTTTTCGGCGATTCATTTAGGTCGTCAGCTCGCTGCCAAGAAGACTCTCGCACTCAGCGCCCAGACGTCTACTGAATCGTACGTCTCATACATTCTTGACGTCTTTGCGCTTTGTAGCAAGGTAAACCAGCACATGTCGGAAGACAAAAAATTTATTCACGTCCTCAAAGAGATTGCTGACGATGCCTTCAACTTGCTGGTTTTTAATAATGTGACAAGCATCGACACCATTCTGACAGAATGCCGCCGTCTAGAACAGGCTAAAGCCGCCGCGTCCCCCACTGGCGTCACGCGCCTGCCGAACACAGCTGCTACTTCATCTTGCGATGACACCGTCCGCCAAGCTGCCCGATCTGACAACATCACCCGCATCATTGGTCTCGAGGTCAAGGCAGGTCAACCAATAGTCACTCCTTTTCCAACGCCTTATACTTTAGCGACCACGATCTCACTGATACAAGCCGTCGTTCTTCAAGAATTATCAAACGTCGGCCTACACGCCGTTCAATCTGTCTACTTTGCAGAGCCTTTTTATCGTCGTTGCTCCGCTCCTCGCTTTAGTTCCAAATACTCTCGACAGCGCAATTTGTTTGACTGACGTACACTGGACGACAAGCCTATATGCTTCAACTGCCAACGTGTCGGTCAAATTGCTCGCCACTGCCGCAAGCACTGGGCTCCACCGGCACACTATGGTCCTTCTACCCAGGCCACTTCTGTCCACCAGTAGTCCTCAGCATTTGATTTTGATTCCTCTATGCCGACCACATCCTCTGATTCTGCTGCACCTCTTACGAGACCTCGCTACGCCCGCTCACCATCCCCTGCTCACCGTCAAACTTATTCGCCCCCACAACACCGTTCTGCCTCTCCGACCTATTCGCAGCGCCACCGACCGGAAAACTAGGCAGCGCAGCTTCTGGAGGTGGAGCTGTATGGACGACGACCTCTGCGAGAAATCCTCGAGTAACATTACCGACCAACCGGAATAGGTTGAACGTTACTTTAGACAATGTACCTGTGCGCGCATTGGTCGATACTGGTGCGCATGTGTCGATAATAAGTGCTGCTCTTCGTCGCCGCCTAAAGAAAGTTATCACACCCGTTTTGAACCGAGCCGTTGGAGTCGCCGACGGGGGAATTGCTGCCATTATTGGCATATGCTCTGCCCGTGTGGCTATTGCCGATAGAAGCACTGCTGTTCTTTTCCCTGTTATAGAAAATTGCCCTCATGATCTAATTCTAGGTATCGATTTTCTAACCACTCACTCGGCTCTTATAGGTTTTTCAGCCGGACTGTCTTGACCTTGAGATGCCTCTACTTTCCGATCCCACCAACCCACCCCAAAGCCGTCTTTGCTCCATTGATTTCTTACGCTTTCCATCTGTGTTACACGCATCGACCTCTTCTCTACGCCACCTGTACCTGACAGCGATTACATGGTGGCACCAATTCATGCCGTGATGCGCATGGCGTCGCTGTTCCGCACGCCATTTCGACAATTGGTGAAAACCGCACATGCCTTCCTATTGTAAATTTTGCCCTCACTGCCCAAATTATTCCCCAAGGTATCTCTCTTGCTGAAATTACTGCCCTACAAGACCATACAGTTGAGCCCTTCACAGCGGATGATTGCTGCACCTCAGACCACGACCCAACTCTATCACGTTCATCGGGAGTCAACGTTAACCGCATGGTGCCATCAGACCTCGCTCCTGATCAAGCGGAAGCTCTCCGTCACGTCCTGGAGTTCTATAGTGTCATTTTCGACTTCGCATGCATGGCCTTAAGCCGAACGAGTGTTGTTACTCATCGCATCAATACTGCTGACGCGAGTCCCATTCACTGTCACCCATACCGTGTTTTCACGTCCGAGCGTACACTCATACAACAGCAAGTCGAAAAGATGCTTGCAAAATACATACTCGAGCCCTCGTGTAGCCCCTTGGCATCTCTGGTCGTCCTGATCCGAAAGAAGGATGAAACATGGCGCTTTTGTGTATATTATCGGCATTTCAACCAAATTACATAGAAAGATGTTTACCCATTACCTAGAATCAACGATGCCTTAGACTTAGATGTGCCCTGGAGTACTACGTCTGTGTGGCCTACCAGTCTTCAACGGCACTGAAGATTATGATGTGGAGGACTGGCTGGCAGAGTACGAGGGTGCAATCGTGATTAACAAGTGGGATGACCCTGCGAAGCTGACTTACGTCATCTTCTACCTGACAGATTTGGCCAGCCTATGGTTCACCAACCACCAAGCCGACATCCCCACCTGGTCGGTTTTCAGAGATACCGTGACCTCCTTTTTCGGTCGCCCAGCTATGCGCAAGCTTTGCGTGGAACTTGGCCTGCGGCGACGATTTCATCGAAATGCTGAGAGCTATCACGAGCTACTTTGAGGATGTGAACAGCCTTTGTAGGCGAGTTGATGCAAGGATAACGGAGGCTGTCAAAATAAAGCATATATTGAAAGGCACTGATGAAGACGCTTTTCATAAGCTTGTGGCCAAAGACCCACAGACCGTCACGGCCGTGATTCAGCTATGTCAAAGTTTTGATGAGCAGCGCAAGCAGCGAATTTCTACACGTCGTGCTAATACGCAAACAGTGAATATTTCGGCTTTGGAGTGTAAAAGCAGTGGCACCAACTACAGCGTGTTGATGCCTCCAATTCAACAGTATATCTGGGATGAAGTTGCTCGACAGCTCTCTCTTGTGGCCACCATCAACGAGACCCCCACAGCAATGGATTACTCACTTTGCCATGCTATTCAGACGCAGGTTTCCGAAACTCTCCCTTCGCCCGCGTCCCGTATTATCAGTTGCTGCACCGCTGCCTTATGCAAAAGCCGTCCGCCGACCTCCTGCCCAACCGCAACTTTCTTCATACAGTCCATCCACCAACTATTACAGATCACCAGTTCCGGTTTATCTCGTAAATCAGCCTTTCCCACCACCTCTAGCAACTGTAAACTCTTGGCGTACTCCGGATAACCAGCCCGTCTCCTACAAATGCGGCATTCCAGGACACGTCGCGCGCTACTGTCGTCCCCGTGGATTCTATTTTAATGATGGTCAGCATTCTGAACATCCCTCGGTGATCAGAATCGCACGTGACACCTGACGCACGTGACCCCCGCTCACGTCGATCAGACTTCAGCCCACGTCGATCTCCTTCGCCCCGTCTTCTGTCTCCATCTTCCTTGCTTTGCCGTTCCAACCACGCCCAGGAGGAAAACTATCAGTCGAAGTACCTGAGGCAAGATCTGCGCCACAAACGAAATTTCCAAGGCCTAATTTTTCGCCCCCTAACGAGATTGCCGTGTTTGTGGACGGTTTCGCCACAACTGCTGTTGTCAACACAGGTGCCGTTATTTGTGTAATCAGTGATGTGTTATGCCGCAAACTGTACAATGTGACGACTCCACTGGTTGACATTTCTTTACGCACAGTACGTTACTAGCATGTCCAACCTTCTGCTACATGCACTGCTCGTGTTGTGATTCAAGGAGTGCTTTACATCGTTGAATTGGTTGTCCTTCCGCACGCGTCTTATGAAATCATCCTGGGATGGAACTCTTTCCTCTAATCATGCGGTGGTCGACTGCGCTCGTGCTCCGCTCGTTTTCTTTAAATTCAGCACGACATTCATATATCTCCCTTGCTCACCCAAAAAGGTGAACGTCACCGCTGACGTCGTGATCTCTGATTTTTCGGTCGCCGTGGTCTCTCTTTTGTGCAACTCCGTCCCCGATTCGACTGCCCTCTTTATACCGTCGCAAGAATGCGCTTGTTGCCGGAACCTTGTCGTTTCGTTTGCCGTCATAACACTTGCCTATGGCTCCAGTGCCATGTACGTGTGTAATTCATTCCCTTGTCCCGCTACCTTATTGCATGACGAGTGTATTGGGAGTCTTGCCATTTATGGTGACCTCTTTCCTTTCGATGCCCCTTCTGATAGGACGCCAATGTCCATGGAAGCTGTCACAGCTGCCACCGCGCCCTCACTACCTGACGAAGACGTTCTGTTGCGCAGCATCGACACCGGGCTTACGCAAGACCAGTGCAATGAGCTCGTTCACCTACTTACCGTTTCCGCGCCTCCTTCGACCACGGACAACCTCCCTTGAGACGCACGTCAGTTATTGCTCACCATATCGACACTGGTCATCCTAATCCGCTTCGTCAGCGCCCCTATCGCGTCTCTTAGGCTGAGCGTGACGTCATCACTTAACACGTCGAGGAGATGCTGCGACGTGGTGTTATTCAACACTCAGCAGTCCTCGCGCTTCGCCAGTGGTTCTCGTGCGAAAAAAAAGGATGGCTCCATCAGGTTTTGCGTGGATTATCGTCGACGAAACAAGATCACACGTAAGAATGTTTATCCCCTGTCACGCATTGATGACGCCTTGGATGGCCTTCAAGGTGCGGAGTTTTTCTCTTCACTGGATCTGCACTCTGGATATTGGCAAGTGCCAATGGCTGAAACAGACCGTCCGAAAACGGCGGTTGTGACCCCTGACGGCGTATATGAATTTAGTGTAATTCCCTTCGGTGTCTGCAATGCGCCTGTGACTTTTGAAAGGCTGATGATCCTCAGGGGACTAAAATGGCACATCTGTCTTTGTTATTTAGACGACATAGTTGTATGCTCTGAAAATTTCAAAACTCGTCTTTCCCGTCTGAAACAAGTTCTCCAGTGCCATACGGCAGCCGGGTTAGAACTATACTTCAAGAAACGTCAAAAACTCACAATCCTTGGCCACGTCGTCTCAAAAGAAGGAATATCGCCAGACCCTGGCAAACTGCGTGCCGTTGCCGAGTACCCCTAGCCTACTACCCTAAAGGAGCTCCGCAGTTTCGTTCGTAGGCTTGTGTTCGTATTTTCGGCATTTGTTTCGCAGTTTTGCCTGTATAATTGCCCCCTAACTCCGCTTCTTTCAAGTAGCGCGGACCTCTCTTGTTGGTATTCCCACTGCGATGATGCATTCACGGCGCTGCACCGGCTTCTCACGTCTCCGCCAGTTCTTTGCCACTTCGATCCCAATGCACCTAGTGAAATTCACACGGATGCTAGCGATGTCAGCCTTGGTGCCATTCTCGCTCACCGCAAGGATGGCTGCGATGAGTACGTTGCCGCCTATGCCAGCCGTACCCAAACGAAGGCAGAGTCCAACTATTCCGTCACGGAAAAGGAGTGCTTGGCTATCATTTGGGCTATAGGAAAATTTCGCACTTACCTTTACGGATGGCAGTTTGATGTGCTCACAAATCACCATGCCTTATGCTGGCCTGCGTCCATGAAAGACCCTACTGGCCGCCTAGATAGTTGGGCTTAACGCCTTCAGGAATGCGACATCCATGTTATTTATCGCTAAGGACGCAGACATTCAGAGGCCTATGCCCTGTCCCGTTCTCCGCTGCCTCCTGACCTTGCCTGCTTACCAAGTGCCATCTGCGATTCGTCATCGTTGAGCATCACCGACATGCCAGCCGAGTAGCGCAAGGGTCCTTGGATCAATTCTTTGCTCGACGTCGACTCTCACAGTTCATCAGAATCAACTTCGCGCTCCCTCTCTCGTCAAGCAAGACGCTTTGCTGTTCGTGAAGACTTGTTGTATCGCCACAATTACAGTGACGAATGGCCGTAGGTGGCGCCTTGTCATCCCTCGTCATTTGTGCTCGGACATCTGCGATGCCTTTCACAATGACCCCCAGTGTGGCCACGCTAGAGTATTCAAGACTTACTCTCGCCTTCATCTAAGATACTACTGGCGCGGCATGTATCGGCACGTTCGCCAATACGTTTGGTCATGCACCATGTGTCAACGTCGCAAGACGCCTTCTCACAGCACTGCTGGCCCTTTGCAACCCTTAACCTGCCCAGCGAGACTATGCGACGACGTTGGAATTGACATTTATGGTCCTGTACCCAACACTCTTTGAGGCAACTTGTGGATTATAGTCACCGTCGATCATTTGACGCGCTACGCTGAAACATCTGCGCTGGCTGCTACCACTGCGAAAGACATTGCGTCCTTTCTTCTTTACCATCTGATTTTGCGACATAGTGCACCTTGTGAATTACTGAGAGACCGTGGATGCGTGTTTCTCTCGAACGCCGTCGACGAGCTGCTCAAGCAATGTCGCACTGTCCATCGGAAAACATCGGCATACCATCCTCAAACCAACGGCATGACAGAATGCTTTAATAGTTCCCTTGGAGATATGCTGGCCATGTACGCGTCTGACGACCACACTAATTAGGACCAAGTGCTCCCTGTTGTAACGTACGCGTACAACTCTGCGCCACAAACAACCACCGGCTTCTCTCCTTTCTTCCTCCTGTACGGACGTGAGCCATCATGCTTCACGGACGCCACTCTCCCTTACAGACCTGATGTTTCCGAAGCGACGCCTGTTTCCGAAGCAGCTCCTTATGCCGAAGAGTGTCGTCAACTCGCTCGCTCATTTACCGCGCAACACCAATGGCGCCAGAAAACTGACCCCGATGCTTCTGCGCCTAGTGTCCACTACAACCCAGGAATGTTGTTTTGGCTCTGGGTCCCGTCTACCCTTCCTGTTTTTTCCCCGAAGCTTTCGTCAAAATACCATGGCCCCTACCGTGTGGTGCGACAAACATCTCCTGTCAACTATGAAGTTGAGCCCATTGATACACCTTCGGACCAACGCTGCCGTGGGCGTGAAACGGTGCACGTATCACGCCTTAAACCATGCTACGACGCCCCGGTCGTGTCATTTCCCTAGTTCGCCAGGTTGACTCCTTTCTGTGCAGGGAGTAATTGTACTGGAGCATAGTGGCGCTAGCTCTGTGCCAGCATGAAAGAAGACGCTGACGTCCGCGTGTGACTCGTGCTTGCCGGGTTTTTGCCTGTACCAGCTTGTTGCGGCTAACGCTTCTTGAATATTAACCAGTATTTTTACGTGACCTCACTGGTTGTAATATATATATATATATATATATATATATATATATATATATATATATATATATATATATATATATATATATATATATGTATGAAAGGATGAAGTGTATACTCATGGGCTTGTTTTTTACGTAAATCGACACAATATTGATGAGATATAACAGGCAATATTACCAAGAAACGTATGGGGGAAGGTATCAGACCCGTCTGCAAGCTAAACGTGAAGAAAAAGAAAGATAACTTGTTGGTCTGTCTGTCTGTAGATTCGTCTGTTTGTACGCCCTTAACGATACCTAAAACGACAATTATTGAGCATATATCTGAGGCACCATAACAACACGTCAATATTCTGTATGTGTGTCTTTTAACTCGAAAAGGCACGCATAAGTAATTTTAAGGACTATAGCGTTTATCACGCTGCGTTGACAATGCAACGCTTGGACGAAAAGGCAAGTGTTTCCAACGCTTTGCTAAGACGACCCGGTGGTTGGATCTACCCGCCGCCTTGCGTTCTACACCTTATCGCTTCCGAGACGGGTGCCCACGCCACGTGCTTCATTTTCCAGGATAACGGACAGATTTAGCTAATGTCTCACGTTCGACGCTTATTTACTTAATTATTTATTTTTGCATACTGCACCCTCAATGAGGCTATTGCAGGAGTGGAAAAAAGAACAAAGACAACAGGAACAAATCTACATTCATGAGCAGGCTTCGAAAAATATTTGAAGTTATAGCAAAGGAACACTTCCGTACAGCATATTCCAGGCTTCTATAGTTGAAGGAAAGAAGCTGTACTTGAAGATATCAGTTCGAGTGAAAAACCATGCAATGTTATGAGCATGGTCACTCCTCGTGGACAAAGGTCTGAAAAAATTTAGATATGATTGTAGAGTGCTTAAGCGAGAAGAAGTTATTAAGTTGTGCAAAAATTTTTAGGCATTCAACTTGGCTACTCCTTGCAAGTTTAGTGAGACCTAGCTGTGAAAGTAAATTCGTTGGAGAAAAATGCCTGTCGTATCTCTTGCATATAAAGCACGCAGCTCTTTTTTGAGCAGATTCAAGTTCGTTGATGTCACAATTCTTATGGGGGTTCCAAATCACATTATCATATTCAAGAATGGGGCGAATAAGAGTTTTGTAAGTAAGCAGTTTGGTTTTCTGAGGAGCAAGACGGAGTCTCCGCACAATGTAAATATTCTAAACTCTTAAGGGCTTTCTTGCATGTGAAATTAGTATGTTTGGACCATGATATGTGTCATAAGAATACCAAGATACCTTTACTCGGACACCCTACACAGACTAACATTGTTAAAACCGTAGTCAAACGTCAACGGGCATGAACGTCTGGTGAATGACAGAACGACTGTCTTGGAGAAGTTAATATTCATTTGCTGAGAATTGGACCAGCTACAAAAATTGGATAATGAACTGTTGATGCGCTCGTTCGCCTCCGCTGCACGCTCGAGGCCCTTTAACGCAGCGCCTCCAAAATACCGTTTACCAATTTTCTTGCGCAGAACATCAAGTAAACGTTTTTTTCAATCTATCGTCTGTTCAATCTATCGTTTTGTTCAATCTATCGCAAAGCTATCGTCTTTCGACGACATTGGCAGTGTAACATGCAGATACGGGGCCAATTTTCGCGTTGAAGGTCCCTAAGAAAGACTATCGTCCTTAAAAAAGATAACTTGTCGTGGGCAGGAAGCGAACGTGCGACCTTCGAATAACACGTTCGATTCTCTGCCAACTGAGCTAACACAGTGGCTATCCCCAACCCCCTCGCCACTTTATTGCGTATATTTGAGATTTAAACGTGGGAGTGTCAGTCAGTGCCACCAGAAGCCATGGCGGTGAGTGTGACACACTTTTCATGAGCCTGTTTTGCATCACATAGCACGTGAGCTTATTGCGAGCTAGCAGCTGACCAATAATTTCTCGTATACTATCTAACACCCTAAAGGCACCAAGTCTACCACCACGAGACCTTTGCTAATGAATTAAGGAATGAAGTGCAAGGGGTCATTTTTTCCGTGTAATGAGACAATGTTGCTGATTTATTGAAGACGATATAGCTAAGGAAAGAATATGGGAAGTTATTAGACCTAATTGTAACGTAAACGGGAAGAAAGAAGAAAGAAAAGTGAATGAATAGACGATATTACAATTACGTGTAATAGCTTCCCCTATACTTTTATGGCATATGCCAATTAGAACGTATATATATATATATATATATATATATATATATATATATATATATATATATATATATATGCGTGTGTGTGTGTGTGTGTGTGTGCACTTGTGTAAGGTTATGGTCGTGTGGGACAATAAGAAAGAAGCCCTAAGGCAAATCTCGCCTTCATCCCTTAACCATGGTGTAGTAGCTACGACGTAAATGATCATGAATAAAATTGGAGGAAACATCAACTTGCCGCAGCCAAGGACCAGGCATATATCCTTCAGATAACACGTTCAATGCTTTACCGATTGAGCTACCACAGTGGTTGCATGTCTAAAGAATCGGACACGTTATCTGAAGGTCGTAGACTCGATGCCTACCTGCTGTAATTTTATTTTTTCAACCACTCGTATTC
Source organism: Rhipicephalus annulatus (assembly GCA_013436015.1). Lineage (NCBI taxonomy): Eukaryota > Metazoa > Arthropoda > Arachnida > Ixodida > Ixodidae > Rhipicephalus > Rhipicephalus annulatus. The sequence goes on from WOVY01014675.1 coordinate 40,872, forward strand.
ATTTTCATTTTGCCACACTGAAAATAACACATACAGGTTGCGAATTACTCGGTGTCCTTGTCTTGTCCGCAGGCATGCATATATTCTCGCTACAGAGACGTGCTATATTGATCGAAAAGAGAAGAGTCTGTGAGGGGAAGTTTGTTTGAAGTTAATTTTAAAACGTTGATTCAATCAATAGTGCAGAGGCGCTGGCCTACCTCGTGATTAACGTTGATTTCCCAAGGCGGTTCATTGATCCTGGGCCAGATTCAATTTACGATGGTGGCCGTGAGCCAGTGCCATCACAGCCAAAGCCCCTTGTGTGGTCGGCTGGCTGTCACGTAATTAAACTCGGCGCATTGTGTATGCAAAGCCCCTGCGGTCGCTATTAGGTGGTGTGCTATTTTTTTATTTATAGCTTCATTAAAGGGGCCGACAAGATTTTTTATGTTACCTCTTTTCCTTAGCACTACTAAATACGTACCGGTTAGAGTTTACACTTACAGAAGGGTGACGTAGAACAGACATTATAACGTATATATTCTAAATTATTCAGTACCGCGAGGAGGAGGCCGTAATCACCCAACATGTGCGCCAAGTATTGAGAGATAACCATGAGATAACCATGCTTGTGTGGTGTGGTTTGCGGCGCATAGGCGCCCTCAGCAGGCATCACTGTGACTCAACATTTTCAAGTTTACAGTTGACGCGACAGCAATTACCCACTTCTAATGCGTGCGGCTCTTTTTACCTCGCCAGTGGCACATAATATATAGAGCAATATATATAATGCACGTACCCTGAATTTTAGCACAATTAAGGGTGCGCTGAAAGCACATCTGCGTACGGAAAGCAGCATACTACGCACTCTACACTGTACGACTCTACAATCAAGCTTCAATGCCCTTCCGCAAGGCAGTGCAGTATACCAATTTTTCGGGATTTATAAACATGAAAGAAAAATGATTGCTACTCTCATCTGAGAAATGATATTTGAATAGTGAAATTACAATCCACGTTTTTTTTTTCACTTCTTAACCTTATGTAGCCACACAATATGGCCAGTCGCTGGTCGCTTTCAGTAGAATACCTTTCTTTGTTTGTTATTTTAAGAAACACACTTTCTTTGGTCATCATTTCAATTATTTCGTGAATGAATGAGCTGTCACTCTCCTATAAGAGCAATCATTCTGTGATCATCAACCTCTTGAATTCGTTTGATGCCCCGTAACAGCAGGTGTCTTTGTAAATGCGGAATAAACAGTGACCACTGATATGTTTGATAACATAGTAAGAAGTATAGTTTATTCAAAAGTAAAGAAGGGTGAGCTTACATTGTGCTAATCAGCATATAGGTGTGCTGGAATGGTAGCCTGACTTCCCGTTCCTTTTGAAGTGCATTCATATGCACACATATATGTGGCAAGCATTGCGTGTGAAAGTCCGGTGGCCGAACGTATTCAGGTTGAAGCGTGTAACGTTTCATGCGTGCGGTGTCCTTCGTCGGTGTTTGGCTCCTGGAACAGTGTCAGATCCCCATTCCTTCTCACACTTGCTCAGCATTGACGTGATGACACAACTCCCCTCCCCCCCACAAAAAAATGGACATAGTTACTGAAGTGGCGCCAGACCTTCGTCGAACAAACAAACGTCAACACACAGACGCAAAATACTTAGAAGAATTATAACTCCACAATTTACTCAGTATCTGAAGCAGTCAACTATGATTGTGGGATCTTGTGAGAAATGTTTCGAAAAGTATTGCAGGCCCTTTTTAACTGTTGAGGTCACAATCATTATCATCACAAATGCACCTGCTAGCTGAACGTTCTTTTTTTGCAATTCATTTCATGCTACTCGGTTCTTCGTGGATAAAGTTGTTTATGTCTTTCTGAAGTACACTACACTCGTTAGGTAAACACGTGATTGTTATTCACGGACTTATACTGTCACACGAACTCGAAAATATATTTTGTTGGCTGGTTTTATGATATTGTGTTCGTACGGCGTTCTTGTCCGACCACGCATTACGAACATGAACGGAAATTGCCACGAGCGACTTCTGATAGGGTACTGGAGCGAAGAACGCTAATGCTCTGTGAAACTTGCCTTTCGCTTGCCGCGGCACTGTTTTGATATTTTATTGGTGTATGTCGAAGCCTCGACGTTTGCTAACGAGTATTCGGTTATCTTCCTGTGTACTGAGGCATCCGATATGCTATACCAGGAAGTGACTACTTCGAAGGCATGAGATGGGCTGCACTAAGTATTTTCAGGAAGATGAGAGGAAAGCACATATACCGGGCTTCACTCCGAGCGATGCGCAAAAGAAGAAGAGCCAGCGGCACCCCGCTAAACTGCGTGGCGTCTCATGATAACTTTCGGAATAAACTCTCGGGATTCGCGCGGGGATGTTCGTATAATCGGCAGGAGTTCGTTCACTAGTGTTCCGCAGTGGAGGTTGAGCCATGCTAGGAGATAGCCGTAAAACGCCCCGAGCAAGCCAACATCATCCCGCCCTACACCAAGCCTACGCAACGCTGTTCTTTGCCTACAAATCATGCGGAATACAAAAATACGTCGAGGGCAGGGGAGAGTCCCCTAAAGGGCGGAAAAATGATGAACTTTTCCCCCGGTTTTCTGGCGCAAAGCGCCTATTTCATGTGGTAGTAACTTTGGCGCGTAGAAGGAAGGGGTGTGACTGAGCACAACATCGTATGTATCGGTAAATGGCCGTGTCTGGGAAATATTATGCTAATGGAAGAGGACAAAGAGGAACGGATGTTATATAAAAAAACAGCTCTGCAAGCTTCCTTTCACTCTCGCTGCTTAGCTCTGTCCTTTTGACAGCCGAGCTGGAAGGCAGACCACGAGTTCGTGAATCTGCAAAGCTTTCCCTTGACGAGGCTTCGTGTGGGTCATGTCGCCTGCCACGTTCGCGTGCGATCTTTAGTTATTGTGCCACCGCGACGCAATCTCCTACCATCAGAGAACGGGGAAGGCACCCCGTGAAATAGTAGTGGACCTAAGCTACGCAATCGACGTGTCGTGGGAGAGAAATCCCCCGGGCGTGTTCATTCACAGTTGACGGGGCACCTCGGGAGCGTTGCTAATGGCCTATCATGACGTTTACATACACTTTTAACGTTTCGAAGGCGTGGTTCTCGTGAAGCCCTTCTGTACGCTAATGACCGCGAGTTTCTCACTCGTTGCAGCCTCACCGGCACGTGTTCCCTTTCTGTCTGCGCCTTCAAGTCTGCGAGCGTTGCAGTGAACGAAACCTGAGTTTTCGCGCAAAGGCTTTCCTTAACCAAGTTGTTCTCAAGCAGCTCAACTTTTTCACTGATATTAAATAACTATAAATAAATTTCAATTAGGCAACCCAGACACGTAGTTTTACTGCGTGTAAATGTTTAGAGTCAAGTTGAATTCCAAATGCGCTTTATTATGACACTGGCCGAGAGATGCAGAATATATGAGAGGTTTTTAAGACGGTCATATGACGCGCACGCGGAAAAGTGGAGGCACCAAAGTGAGAATGTAACAAATTAAGGCACAATCTAGTAAATCTGCCTATCAGGAGGTCAACTCTCAAATAAAACTCTAAGAAGCCAGACTAAACCTTGCGGGCTGACTAAATCGTTTTGGCTGGCCAGCACTGGAGAAAGTGAGCGAGAATTAAAGGTAGAGAAGAAGGAGAGAAGTACTGGCTCTGAACAACACCCACTCACAAGGAGTCGTGAATCTTTTTGTTCATCAAAGGTTTCCTTACAGTTTTACGCCTGTTAAGGCCATCGAATATCCCATAGTAGCGTCACAAATTATTTGCGATTGATGAGAATGTCCCAATAAATGCCTTCTGCACCGACCGTTTCAGTCAATTTCTCCTATACCGTGCGAAGGGCGACGTCTTAGGACATAATGAATATGAGATGAGCAGTCATGCATGAATTGCTTCGTGATTTCTCTTAAAATAAATATCATACAACTGACACTATATCCACCATTCGAACTATATGAGTTAGATTGGCGTTCTTTATAAAGGTAGGTTAGGGATCGAAAAGAGTAAACTAGATTAATTTGGTATGTTGCTGAAATGTTAAATAATAATAGTAGAGCCGGACTTTCAGGCTAGTGTTACCTTATGTATTACTATTCTATGTGCACCACATCTGAAACAGATTAGCTTACATATTATACACATTGAGTATTCTAATGTTACTTTATTGAAATTGCACTACATCTAATTACTAGCATTTTCGTAATGTTTGTGCTCCTGTGCAAGTGCAAAATAGTTGCCCTTGAACGAGACGTAGCAAATCAGATACTCGCTAGCACAGCCACGTATTGCTTTTTCCAATGAAGCATTCACAGACCCTTGTTCTGTTGTAGATTTAACTACGACACTATTGGAAATATATTGACACAAATGAAAGGACTGGTGCTATATACAATAGTTATTTACGAAACACTTCTTCGCCAGATAAATATCAAACACATGCACATATAAACTGATTATCATCAGCGTCAACCAAAAAAAGGTAGGAGCTTATGACTTTTCGTAAAATTGGGGGAAAACGAAACTTCGCATGCATGTGTCTGACCTTCTTTCTTTCTTTCTTTCTTTCTTTCTTCTTTCTTTCTTTCTTTCTTTCTTTCTTTCTTTCTTTCTTTCTTTCTTTTTTTCTTTTTTTTCTTTCTTTCTTTCCTTCTTTCCTTCTTTCTTTCTTTCTTTCTTTCTTACTTTCTCTCTTAAATTTCGCGCATTAAATTCTGATAACCATTTTTTTCTCTCCACACCGGCAATTAGACCCCAATTCACCGAAGAGGTTAGCAGCGTGACACTCCTGTTGTCACCGGCAACAACGAAAGTCATGCGTGAAACAAAGAAATGAAAATAATAAAAGAAAATATTGAAGCGCGCAACGTGAAATGACAAGTGACCTCGATGAAAAATCTGGTTTTCATTAGAAATGGCTCACAAGCAAATGATGGAAAGAGCACTGATTTTAAGCCGGTGCATGCAGCTACGCATGTGATTGATTTGTTATTAGGGTTTAACGTCCCGAAACCACCATATGATTATGAGAGACGCCGTAGTGGAGGGCTCCGGAAATTTGACCACCAGGGCTCTTTAATGTACACCCAAATCTGAGCACATGGGCCTACAGCATTTCCGCCTCCATTGGACATGCAGTCGCTGCAGCAGGGATTTGATCCCGTGACGTGCGGGTCAGCAGCAGTGGACCTTTGCTACTAGACCACCGCGGCAGGGCCTACGCATGTGACCAGCGCTCTTGCGAAGGCTCGATTTCTGTCCGCCCACTGGGGTGATGCACTTTGTGAAGTATGACGTTGCCACCATAGAGATTCTTAAATACATACACTAGAGGGAACTCTAACGCTAGTGGCTGTGGGATTCACAGCGCATGGCGCTTCAGTGAGTATGGGAATTACGGGTAGTACATGGATTTGCATATTCTTCGTAGTGTACGTTCCTTGTGGCTTCGCGTGGCTTAAAGCTGCTTTGTCACGAAAGAACAGTCAGCAAAATTTCGGCCGTTACGCTTCACAACCTTCACCTTCTAATATCACCATTTGAAATTGGGACACGAATTTGATTGATTGATATGTGGGGTTTAACGTCCCAAAACCACTATATGATTATGAGAGACGCCGTAGTGGAGGGCTCCGGAAATTTCGACCACCTGGGGTTCTTTAACGTGCACCCAAATCTGAGCACACAAGCCTACAACATTTCCGCCTCCATCAGAAATGCAGCCGCCGCAGCCGGGATTCGAACCCGCGACCTGCGGGTCAGCAGCCGAGTGCCTTAGCCACTAGACCACCGCGGCGGGGCGGACACGAATTTCAAAAGCGTTCGTTCTTCCTTCGAAACAAAACTGTAGTACAGCAAAAAAACGAAGCAACAAGTGCGGTTCACTGCCCACAATTTCGAAGTCTAGGAAAATTTACGTTATTCCGGTTATTCCCTTGGTCACTGAATGATAGCAGTGCCTCAGTCCACTCTAGTTATTTTAGGAAACTCTCTGGTTGCCACCGAGACCTGTAGCTCGTTGACTATTTGAATAATAAAAAAAACGAATTATATAAAATGGGGAGCATTTCCTTGCGTGCGGCAGGCACTTTGAACGCCTATCAACGTATCTATCTAGCCGCCTACGTCTGGGTGCTCTCGTGATCCCCCCCCCCCTTTTTAGATAAACAAAAATCAGTATGAGAGGGTTTAATGGCTCGATGATTACGACTCACTCGCTGGTCTTGACATGAATAATATTATGATCCCAACACGTGCATCCTCAAACACTTTAAACCAGACAGCGACACATAACCACAGGCAGGTATGTGCCACTGGTATGCGGACATGTGCAACAGGTGATTGACACTTTTATGTTTACCCTGGAACGGTGAGAACACACAAGGGTAATGTTAACCTTTGTTAAAACCACCATGCCGGCGCGGAACGCGCGGCACTGTTACAGTGAAAGTTAGAAGAGTGGCCTTTAAGAACTTTTCGTAAACACTCTTTAGGTAACGATTATGAACATTCGCGGGGTACCCACTACGCCATTATAGATTGTGTATACGCAGGCATTCACTCTGCCATTCATCCTCATTCTACCGAGAAGTGTGGTACCTGCTGCCCACTTTCAAGGAACATTGTGCAATCGTTTTGCGCAGTGCTTGACGATGATGAAGAAATATGGAAGAAGCGTTAGTAATCCCCACGATCCCGCAGAGTAGGTATGTGCCACAGTTAATATATAAAAACGATCGAGATTTTGCAAATGGTTGCAGCATCCTATGGCCCATTCTTTGCGCAATTTGTATCATGTGACTGTTTCTTTGCTGTTCTAAAAAAGTTTAGCACTGATAATGACGCAACTCTTTTTCCTGACATCAAGGTAGCCTAATGCCAGTTTGCAAAGGCAGTCTAAGCACCCGCATGGCTCAGTGGTAGAATATTGGGCCAGCACGCAGGGGACCCCGGTTCAAATCCCATTGTGTCCTTAATGGTTTTTGTTTACCTAAATTTTGTTTCTCATTTCGTGTGATAGTGGTTAGCGGAAGCTGCGTCGGGCGGCGGACAACTCCAGCATGCTGGTGAGCTGTTTGTGATCTCGTAAGGGCTTTGGCTGCAAAAAACTGACATCGGCAGCGTTGACCGGACGAATGCAAAGAATTTAATGTAAGAACCCATACTGTTAATTAAAACCTATATTTTGCGTGGAAATTGGATATTTTACCACAGAGACACGCAAGGTTTCAACGCTACTTTTTAAATAGACTCTAATGTTTTGGAAACGTCCGTTGTGGTTGCAGTGGCCATCCCGTTTTATAAATATTACATGTGTACTCCTATAACACAGTCGTCACGTCGATTTAATGCGCATTGTAGTGAGGTTCAACACGCTGAAGTTGAATCATGTAGCAGTTTTCAAGGCCACCATCTTCGCGCTCGAGCACCAGCGCATAATATCGGCTTACCGCTTCCAATGTTGATAACGTTCATGTTGCTATTGGCATCGTTACTGAAATCTCACGACTAATACAAAGCATTTGCCTACATTTAACGTATGTATGTCCACGAATTTGTACTTGTCCTTGTCACCGTTCGGTAAGTTTCGCATAATAACAAAATTACAATACACTCACCTTCCACCGCATGCTTCGCAAAACATCGTTTCCCAAGGTACGTGGGATCTGCCGAAATCTTTTATGAGCCATTAAAAAACTGTTTTTAGTTGTGACAGGGACACGACAAATTCGTCCAGCAACAGCAACACACTGGCCATATTTGCTTCTTTATGAGAAACGTTTTTCTACTTTTAGAGGCTACAGGTCCACAACTTTTTCTAAGTTTTCTCGTGTTCGCTAATTGTGCTATTTATGTCACAGGTTAATATATATTTACTGGTCGTGATTTGTGCGCGTTCTACGAGTTATTCTGAACATGCATGGAGATTGTTTCTCGGCTGTAGTAAAGATATCTCGTTTCTACAGTGAGAGCTTCATATGGCTAGGTGAACTGGAAACCAGTCTGTCCTCATGCTGCTAGAAACGTCTTCATTGGCCACGCCAACGGAGACGTCATTCTCTACGTCGTTTTAAAACTCATGTGCCACTTCCTTAGAGAAATGTTTATAGAGATTTCATTGAGGCTAAATTGACTTTTCTTCTTAGGGTGGACTGTGTTTAAATTAAGCGTCTGTTGAATTTTTCCGTTGAGTTACACAAGGATATATGCCACCGTGTTTCTTTTAAATATCTTTTTTGTGAATAAATTGAGCGTGTTTTGAGCGTGTCAATAGATATTATTGACAAGCTAGTGACTTTCTGTATCAAGTGTCAATTGTAACAATTAAGGGGAGTGCATATTAAAAACTTATTGTGTTCAGTCAAAATCATCTGGTATGCCAGAGTGTTACGCTGTTGTCAAAAATTCACTCAGGAACGTACAGGCTATTTGCAACATTTCTTAAAACTCGCCCCTTAAATACTTCGTTTTTAGAAGCGGCACCGAAATAAGTGCTAACAGTGCATTTTTTAAGCAGTTCTTACATCACAATAAGGCTGTTAATTCAAAACTTGCCCGAGTGACAATTTCTTCTGCGTGCGCCATTTAAATAGAGAACACGTTCAGTGTTTGATAACATGGAATATAACCAACTAGCGCAAATAGCTGTTTTTCTTTCCTCTTAAAAGGTAAAAACAAGACAAGAATCGCAGATTAGGACACGGGTACACAAATCACATGAATAATGCCATACAGCCACATACAAAGTGATGCACGGTGTTCTATAAATTGTTCAATCCAACACTCAAAACACAGATCTGTTAGCATTTATGTTTATTTTTACAAAGACACTAATACAGACGACTGCCATCACTTTAGTTGATGAAGCGCCTGCTTTTGAACAACTACGGTGGGTCATCTTACGCACAATCATCCTACGCACAATATCATAACTTTCGAATAGAATGTACGAAGGCAATGAAAAATGACAAATCAACCTTCAGCAAATTGTCAACGAAGGCACGTGGTTTGCAGATCCAGCAAATACAGTGAATCTTGATCACAAATCAAGGTGACAGCGTCTATTTCTCCAGTTTGCAGAAGGCAAGATGCGCTGAAGACTTGCATGTAAACGAGGTCCATTCTTCCGCTGCTAGGTTGCTATGCTGGGTCTGTTGAACAGGCGTGCCTCCGACACAAATGTCCATGAGCCGTAACAATTGCATCACATGTAGTGGGGTAGCTTTTTCACGTTTGAGCAGATAGTCTGTGTATATCGTGGCACTCACTTACCCCCGAAATCAGAGCAAGAAAAAAAATGACGAACACGAGTCGCACGTGCGACTCCAGTGGTTGATTGATAAGAAAGAAGTGCGCTGTAGACGGACACATAGCAAGCGCAAAGCGACCACCACAAATTTACATTTTACACAGGCGTAACTGGCTGCTAATACTGTGAAGATTGCTTGCGAACTAAGTTTCAAGTTTTTATAAGGCAACGTTAATACTGTACAAATTATTATTTTCTCGTCTGTCGCACACACTGCAACTGTGTCCGAACATAACGTCCAGAAAGTCTCGCTTAAACATCGCATCGGCTCCTTGGGGCTGAGCTCACCTCATGCGTTTTGCAGACGCCTCGCGAGCTATCACTGCATCGGGGTCTGCCTGCCGATACGCGCGCTTTCTCGTCGCTTCCCGTTCTCTGGAGTTTTGGAGATCATCTTCGCGCCGCATCCGTGCCGCTTCGCGTATATACGGCAGGGTCCTCGCGCCGTTGCCGTGACGCTTGGACGTCTCGTTCTCGAACGCTGGGATCTTGGCGGCGGCGTCGCGCAGCCAGACGACACGCTTCGGCCACCCGCTCTCGTGCGGCAGGATCCTGGCAACGGCGGCGCGCAGCTTCACGGAGCGCTTCTGCCTCGCGGGCTCGCACATCGGGATTCTGTCTGCGAGCACGCGCTGCCGCTGCCTTGCGCTCGCCACTCTGCGGCCTTGTCTATCGGGCAACTCCGAGAACGCGCCAACAGCGAACAGATTCTATTACAAACTAGAGGCGGCCTTATCCATCGGGCAACTCCGAGCGCACGCCAACAGTGAACGGATTCTATTGCAAACTAGAGGTGGCTACTTACATACGCCGAGGATGGACAGACTCACGCTTTAAGGAGCTTCGCCCCTAAAAGAAGTTCTGGGGGTCCGGTGTATATATATATATATATATATATATATATATATATATATATATATATATATATATATATATGCGATCGCGAAGGTCTACCTAAGTAGCCATTGTGCTACACATGCAGCTCTCGTTAGCATCGCCATTGGTAATGACAGCTTAGCACTTGACGTTATGCGCCATGCTACCTGTCATCTCAGTGTCCTATGGGTAAATTGATAAAATATTATTCCAATAAGAATAAGCATGGTGCATCTGACTGAGGCGCAGAATAGTGACTCGTACGATGCAGATTCGACGGATACGTGTTTACTTCTTGACGGTATTCACGTCTACTCTACAAGCTTCCCAATTAACCTTGTCATGCTATCGATTGGTAAGTTTCTCTGAAATAAATTGGCCCATTATATCATCATCATCATCATCATTATCATCATAATCAGCCTGACTCGCCCGCTTCAGGGCAAATATCTGACCTATAAGCCGTAAATCAATCTGGTCTTGTGCTTTCGGCTCCCACATTATACCTGGGGATATTTTAATCTCATCGGCAAACCTAACTTTCCGTCTCCCCTTTGTGCGTTTACTTTCTCCGAGAATTTATTTAGTAACCCTTAATGAGCAGCAGTTGCCCTGCCTACGCGTTACGTTCCCGGCCCACGGCCATTTCGTCTTCTTGATTTCAGCAATGACATCCTGACCCACTATGCTCTCTTCTTGACACTTAAAGTTGCACATATAATTTTCCTTTCAATCACTTGCTTCATCCTCCTCCATTTAAGCTGAAAAATTTGTGTAAGCATCCAGGTTTCTGCTCCGTTGGTAAATACCGGCCAGATGCAGCTGCTATATATCTTGTTTTTGAGGGTGAATGTTGAATTACCATTCATGATTTGAGAATACTTACGGAATATGATCCACTCTATTCTTCTAGTTATTTCGCTCTCATGATTCAGCTGCACGGTTACTACCTGTCCTAAGTAGACATATTCCTTGGCAACTTCCAGTGTCTCTCCACCTATCGCAAAGTGCTGTTTTCTGCCTATACATTATTTTATGCCTATCTATTTGCAGACCTACATTTCTACATTCCGTGTCTAGTTCAGTAATATTAAGCTGTATTTCGTCCCCTTAGTTACTCGTCAAGGCAATGTGATCAGCCAAGTGCAAGTTACTAAGATACTCTCTATTACCTCTTATCCCTGGCTCTTCCCTATCTAGCGCCCTGAAAACTTCCTGTAAACACGCGGTGAATAGCATTGAATAGATTGCGTCTCCCTGCCTTACACCCTTCTTTATTGGGATTCTGTCGTTACCTCTATGGATAACTATGGTGGTTGTGGATACGCTATAGGTTCCTTTCACAATGTCTTAGTAGGGCTCGTCGATGCGCTGATTCTTAAGTACTTGCATAACAGCTGATGTCTCGACTGGGTAAACGTCTTCTCATAATATCTGAAAGTGATTTAGAGGGGTTGGTTGTATTCTGCGCCTTTCTTCATTACCTGATTGATAGTATGAATATTGTCTCTTGTGATGTAGCCTGTATGAATTTTTGCTTGGTTTTCTGGTTGATTGAACTCTGATTCCTGGTGATTGAACCCTGATGGAACTTTGATTATTGTTCATTGTCTCAAGGCTAACATAGGTTACCTCATTTGACGCCGCGAATCTCTTCTCAAGCAAATCTCTGATTTCCTACACTTTCCCTGTCATCGATATCTCAATAATTGGCTTCCTGAATATCAGTCTACGCCTCTGATTTTTTTAAAATCTAGGTGAATTTGAGCACTTACCAATCTACGGTCACTCATCTGATGTTGTCCACTACTTCTATATTATCTACGATGCCTTCGTGTGCACATGAAATGAAGTACATTTCATTTTTATATGCAAAGCATTTTCTTGCGTACTGCAGTACTTTTGGTATCTATCTATCTATCATCTATCTATCTATCATCTATCTATCATCTATCTATCTATCCTCTATCTATCATCTATCTATCATCTATCTATCATCTATCATCTGTCTATCATCTATCTATCATCTATTTATCATCTATCTATCATCTGTCTATCATCTGTCTATCATCTGTCTATCATCTGTCTGTCTTTCTGTCTGTCTGTCTGCCTATCTATCTATCTATCTATCTATCTATCTATCTATCTATCTATCTCTATCTATCTATCTATCTATCTATCTATCTATCTATCTATCTATCTATCTATCTCGGCACTTACAGCTGGGTGCTGTCGTGATCACCCTCTTGGTGTAAACCAAAACTAGTATCGGAGGGTAATCTTGTTTGACAAATATAACTCAGTGGTGATGACATGAATAATGCCACCATTCGTCACGTACGTCGTCAAACACTTTGCACCAGAGAGTGCACATAGCCTCGCGCACGTATTTGCCGCTGGTATGCGGGAATATGCCACAGGTGATTGACACTTGTATTTATCGAGGAATCGTGAGCACACACATGGGTAATATTACCTGAGAGCATTAAGAAAAAGCTGGCATCGGCTGCGTTTATCCAACGAACGCATAGAATAATTACCATGGTCCCAGCATTAACCTAACTCGAGTTTTTTCCATGGCAACCAAGTATTCTACCATAGAGCCACGTCAGGTCTTGCGACTGCTTTTCAAATAGACCATAATTTTCCTTAAGCACTGATGGCTATCCAATTTTATAAACATTACATATGCACTGCTAACACACAGGCCTTACGTTGAGTTAATATCAACTGTAGTTAAGCGCAATGTACTGAAGGTGAGTCATAGTTAAATTCAACCAAGCAACGGTGCGAACAGACATTGGTAATTTTCATTCGTGAGCGTTAAAAAAGATCAGTACATCTCCTCGAAGGGAATAACGATTAGTAGGCTAGGTTATAGGCCTAAAGGTCTGTGATGGCTACGTTGAAGTCACCGACTATTATAAAGTGTGGACAGATGGACGAATGTACGCACGGATGGACAGACAGAGCGACGTATACCCGGATGGAAGGAAAGGTGTACATATGCACGGATGCATGCATGGGAAACATTGGCGGACTGATAGAAAGATGAGTGGAAGGACGAACAGACGGAACGCATGAGTGATCATGTGTTGTGCTGTCTCTTGATTATAGAATAATTCAGTTTTATACACATATGTTTTTCTGTGCTGGTGTTCAGTTTCGCTTTTGGTTTTGTGGGGCGTGATTGCTGCAAACTAGGCCAGCCCCACCTTCGTCCCTGAAAGCTTGCATCGGCAGCGTTCACTCAACGAACGCATAGATTAGGCTCATGGTCCCAGCAGGGATCGATCCCCAGCATTCTGCGTGGAAAGCAAGCATTCCTCCACAGAGCCACACCAGGTCTGAACTGCTTTTCAAGTAGACCCTAATATCTGTGGAACGTCAATAGTAGTAACAGTGCTGGTTATCCACTTTTATAAACAGTAAGGAAGGAAAATAGAGGGAAAAGAAATGCAAGGAGGTTAACCAGCCTATAGGCAGCCGGTTTGCTACCCTGCGCATGGGAGAGGGATGGGGGAGATGAAAGAGAGCAGAAAGGGAAGATAGAAACAGCACATTCGGCAGCACATGCGCGCACACTCAGTCATAGTCCAGTCTTGTCTTTCGCGGTGTGTGACATTGCTGTTACAGTCGCTTGTTCAAGTCGGTGTCGCGTAGGAATTTCAACAGAGCTTTCGTCGCCTTCTGTTGCAGTGTCTTCTCTCGGGCACCTGACAGAATAGTGTCCACAGACATTTGGCTGTTGTCGATGTGCGCAAAAGCAGACGCCAGTGACTGTCTCTGGATTTCATACAATGGACAGTCACACAGGATGTGGTGTAGCGTCTCTTCGCAATGACAGGCATCGCAGAGAGCGTTGCCGGCCATTCCTATGACAAAGGAGTAAGATTTTGCAAATGCCACTCCTAGCCATAAGCGATGAAGTAGGGTGGCTTCTCTTCGGTCGAGTCCAGTGGGCACGCGGTGAGCCATCAAAGAGGACAGGTGGTGTTGACGATTCGTATCAATACTTGGTGGGCACCATAGTGAAAACGTGATTTCACGCGCAAGTCGTCGAAGATTACTGGCAGCATCAGTCCTCGAAAGTGGTATGGCTTCTTCTCGTGTTCCTTCAAGGGCTGCCCGCGCGGCAGTATCGGCATGTTCGTTCCCTATGATGCCGCAATAACTTGGCAGCCATTGAAGCGTCACATGATGCCCTTTCTCGAGTAAAGTGTGGAGAAGGCATCGAATTTCGAAAACAAGCTGTTCGTACGGGCCGCGACGCAGTGCTGAGAGCACAGATTGTAGGGAAGCCCTTGAGTCGCTGAAAATTGACCATTGTTGCGGTTGTTCCCGATTGACCACACAAAGTGCAGCGCGCAAAGCAGTTAGTTCCGCTACTGTAGATGCCGTGGAGTGGTCAGTCCTAAAGCTGATGGTAACACCTCTTGCTGGGATAACTACTGCCCCTGACGAACACTGGTGGTTCGTGGAACCATCGGTGTATACATGTATGCTGTCTGAATATTTCTCGTGCAAAAGAAGAAGAGACAGTTGTTTCAGCACGGATGACGAAAACTCAGATATCCTCCGGATCCCTGGTACACTAAGATGCACTGTGGGTCGAATAAGACACCAAGATGGTATGGATGGTTTAGATGCATGAGTGAAGCCCGAGGGAAGTTTATCGTTGTATTTCACGATAATTTTGGCGAACGATGCTTGGCGCCTCTCTGAAGGCAACAGTGCAAGGTGATGGCCGGGGGCACGTGCGAAGTGTCGGATGTGCGTCCTCAGGACTTCTACAACAATGTGAGTTTGTATCGGATAGTCACCAGCAATTGCAATTGTTGCTTCTGTTGACGTACATCTGGGCAGACCGAGGCACACTCTCAGCGCTTGGGCTTGTACTGCCTGTAAAACACGAACATTGGTCTTGCAGGTATTGCTAATCACGGGCAAGCTATATCTGAGGAAACCGAGAAACAGGGCCCTGTAGAGCTCCATCATTGCGTCTACTGACATCCCCCACGTCTTTTCTGCCAGGAACTTGAACAGTTGAGAAATAGCGGTCAGGCGCTTCTTCTCATAGGTCACATGCGGACTCTGATAGAGGTCCCTATCAATAATGATGCCCAGAAACCGGTGGGTTTTGGCGTAAGAAATCGGTCGCCCGCAGATTGAGATGACATAAGGGGTCATTGCTTTGCGAGTGAAAGCTACCAGCGCGCATTTTTCTGGTGATATGCTGAGACCTTGTTTGAACAAGTAGTTGGCAATCATAGTTGCTGCTTTTTGAAGCCGGGAACGTATCTGAGGACGTGTGACTGCCGATGTCCAGACACAGATGTCGTCTGCGTATATTGAGATTTTAATGGTGCTTGGCAAGTATTCAGCAAGGCCAATTAGTGCAAGATTGAATAGCGTCGGGCTAAGAACTCCGCCTTGAGGTACACCCCTGGAAGTATAGCGTCGCGTAGTTGGGCCATCTTCTGTTAACACAAAGAATGATCTTGCAGCCAGGTAACTTGAAATCCACCGAAATACTCGACCACCAAGGCCAACCACCGCAAGAGCACCCAAAATGGCTTCATGTAGTACATTATCATAAGCGCCTTTCACATCTAGAAACAAAGCTGCAGATAGTCGCTTACGGGATCTTTCGTGCTGAACGTACGAAACTAGATCAACGACATTGTCAATAGAAGAGCGGTCGCGTCGGAAACCAGCCATTGAATTCAGATAAATCTTGTAGTATTCAAGGTACCACTCCAGGCGGCCTAGTATCATCCGTTCCATTATCTTCCCTATGCAGCTGGCCAGTGCTATTGGGCGGTATGAGGTTAGTTCTAGTGGGGATTTGCCCTGCTTCAAGATGGGTAACAAGCGGCTTACTTTCCAGTCATCAGGAACATTGCCATCCTGCCACGAGATGTTGTAAACAGTAGATACGTACGTATATCATACAGCTGTCACGAAGGGTTAACTACAATGGTAGTGAAGCGCCATCCGCTGAAGTTGATTTATGTTGCAGTGTCCAGGGCCACCTTCCTCGCTTGAGCAAGCGCTACATATCATCTTACCACTTCTGGTGTTGCTAATGCCCATGTTGCTTTTATTATCATTAAACAGTGTTTGGAATAGGTCCGTGCATACACAATCTGTACATATACTTAGCATCATTTCATATGTTTCGCAAAACAAATAAATTACAGCACAGCCGCCTACCTTCCGCATGCTTTGTATAACAATGATTTCAAAGTACGTGAGAACTGCCAATTTTCTTTGATGACGCCTCTCATGTAAGGAAACATTTCTTAGATTTCATCTACAGAGAGTGTTCCCAGAATCATGGGCCACAAGACTTTGAAAAATTTGGCAGATGCCACGTACAGAGGCAATTGATTATATGCGAAGCACGAATAATAAAGGTCGATATGTCACTTTACTTTAAAATTAGCGCAACATTACGAGGTAGAAGTAAATGATGCCGTACATGACTTCCGTGTCACGTATCATGTTTGGATGTGTCTTTAACCTTCGTCATCTGTTCAAGTCAGGTGATACCAAATTTAGCATATGTTGAGCTAGCAAAACGGTCGTGAGCACGCTATGAGCATGGTATGTTGTCATGTTCTTACATGACACGCGTGTCAGGATTATCACGTTTGCCCCAGTCATATATTTTGTCACCCATTGACGTCCCGTAACACCAAATTTTGTATAGGTGGAGCTAACAAAACGGCCGAGAGCGCATCATGAAGGGCCCAATATACTCTAATGTAGCGTAGACGCGCGCGCACGTTGGGCACAGTGACGCTAGGTTAGCAAAACGCGAGCATTCTATAGCCTGACGCCAGGCGTGACCGGCGCGACTAGCGTCCATCAGTGTGGCCCAAAGGCAACCGCCGCGATATGCAACATGCTGCCTTTTGCGCCGATGCGTTATCCAGACAGCACTGCGTCTCCCTCTTTTCGTGACGGAGGGACGCAGGACGCGCTGAAACGTGCACGCGTCAAATCGGGGCAGCACTACGCGCGCCTGCGAGTAAATGGCAGGACCGGAGCCTGGCGTAGGAACGCCGGCGTGACGCGACGGTACGAACGCTGTTGAGCACGCTCACCGCGTCACGTCGATATGTATTGGCTCCTTGATTGTGGCATGTAGTCCTTTTCTTATATGATACGCATCTCATGAGTATCATGTTCGCAACAGTCACATAACTTCGTCATCAATTGACATCACGTAACACCAAATTTGGTATAGGTGAAGATAGCGAAAAGGCCCCCAGCACATCTTGAGCGTGGCAAGTAGTGATGTTGTTACATGACACGCATCTCGTAATTATCATGTTTGCACCAGTCCCATACATACCTTCGTCAACCATTCACGTACCATAATACCAAATTTGGTATATATGACGCTAGTGAAAGAGCCACGAGTGCATCATGAGCGTAGCATGTAGTCGTCTTGTCACATGACCCACATGTCATGATTTTTCATGTTAGAGTCTGTCGCTTGTGTTTGCATGCAATCATGTCATACCATACCAGTTTCGCAACATGCCATGTGAACGAAACCACCGCAAGAGCTGGAGGACCGTGAAATGTAAATCAGGACCATCATAACATACATGTCATGATTTTCATGTTATGACTAGTTATGTTCTTCAATTAAAATACGTTCTCCATACAGTCATGTTATACCATACCAAGTTTGGTAACGATGCTATTATCGAAACTGCCAGGAGAGCTAAAAGCCGTAGGCGGCTAGATAGATAGATAGCTAGATACGCTCAACGTCGCCGAAGTTCGCTAAGAAATGCTTCGCATTTATTACGACAAAAGGAATTGGTATCCTGTAGATAACTGCTTCGACTTCAGGGTCGTAAAACGGTAGCGTGCACTAAGGGGAAAGCAGCCTCACTAAGCCCCTTGGTGATGCTTCAGCAGCGATGGTTGGTGGCGATGCTTGAATCGATGCCACGCATACTCGGCTTCGCGCTTCTTATCAGCATTGGAATCGCTTCTACGAGCAGAGTCAGCACCGAAAGGCTGATGATGCAGCACCGGCAATAAAGCGACGATTAGCTATAGATCACGAGGAGCTTTGGCGACCACAATTTGCACAATGCTTGGTGGGTATGGTGGCACGGCTGCAATAGAAGCCGCAAGTATGCGAGAAAAAAACTTGATTGAACAGAGGAGTTAGGAGCCCGCAGGCTTCCGGGCACCTGCACGAACTCAAACTTAATCCCTTATAGTGGTGGTTCATGACGCTTGCAGCCCGGTCAGAAGCCATGATCTGCTCTACTAGGCCCTTAGAAGCAAAAAAAAATTGCCCAAGTACTGAAGTACGCTTGTGAGTGTTATCGCGCAGGTGGTGGCTGCTGCAAGAAAGGAAAATGAATTGACAATAGCATGGAACCTGTGATTGGTTAGATATATGGGTCATTGGAAACCATGAAATAAAAATAATTTTGAGAAATGAAGAACAGTGTAATTTCCCGCTGTCGCTGCTATGTGAAAAATGCGGAAAGCTTGGCGTTGTCCCAATGCTTCCTGCATCTGACGCTGATAACGACAACAGCGATGAGAGTAGACAGGCAAAGGCCTCGTGCAAAAGCTTAATCGTGCACCGATCTAACAGCCAGCTTTGTAGTTCGGTATTATTACAGTTTCAATCTATACCTTATAAGAGTAAAATCATAGAGAAGTGTATTGAAAAACGATTATCTAAATATCTAAATGAGTTTCGTATTTTATCCACTCAACAATTTGGTTTTCGTGCGGGCTATTCAACAGATTTCGCACTACTCTCCTTTACCGAATATATTAAACCCGCGCTTGACTCGGGATGTTTTGCAGGAGCACTGTTGATTGACCTCTCTATGGCATTTGACTCCATAGTTCATAACATACTATTAGGTAAACTCCACTCAATAGGTGTCGTCGGTAGTGCGCAGGAGCTGATTAATAGCTACTTACCTAATAGACAGCAAGCTGTTTGTGTCTCTAACATCCTCTCCACTTTTAAATCTATTAACAAAGGTGTCCCGCAAGGATCCATACTGGGCCCGCTTTTATTCTTAATCTATATTAATGATCTAACCTCGGTTATCCACTCAACAATTTGGTTTTTGTGCGGGCTATTCAACAGATTTCGCACTACTCTCCTTTACCGAATATATTAAACACGCGCTTGACTCTGGATGTTTTGCAGGAGCACTGTTGATTGACCTCTCTATGGCATTTGACTCCATAGTTCATAACATACTATTAGGTAAACTCAACTCAATAGGTGTCGTCGGTAGTGCGCAGGAGCTGATTAATAGCTACTTACCTAATAGACAGCAAGCTGTTTGTGTCTCTAACATCCTCTCCACTTTTAAATCTATTGACAAAGGTGTCCCGCAAGGATCCATACTGGGCCCGCTTTTATTCTTAATCTATAATAATGATCTAACCTCGGTTTTAACACACAGTCAACCTTTCTTGTACGCAGATGATACAACTATAGTTGCTAAAGACAAGTCCATCGATGCGCTAACTAATAAATTGTCCTCTGACTTCTATAACATTCAGAACTGGTGCACAGCTAATGGTTTAACTATTAATACCAATAAAACACAGTTCATTGTCTTCCATTCTAGTCATAACCCTCTTTCACCTACACCCGCTATTACTATCAACGGCCACAGACATCGTAGTACTACTAAGTGCACATTCTTGGGAGTAGTTCTAGATGCTCATCTCAAGTACCATCATCACATTTCACTTATAAGACAGAGGATTGCTCATGGTATCAGAACACTAATTAAAGCACGACCATTCTTCAATTTGCAGACTTTGCTTAAACTGTACTACGCCTTCATCCACAGCCATATCACGTACTGTATCACGTCATGGGTGAATACCTATCCATCTCATATCCTTCCACTCCAACGTCTCCAAAACCAAGCCATTCGCATCCTAACATTCAGTTCACCGATCTTCTGCGCATCCCCACTTATTCAGCAACATAATGTACTAACAGTGTGTAATTTGTTCAAATATAAATTGGGGATTCTTGTATTTAAGTGTCTTAACGGTACCATAACAGTCAACGTTTTAGAGAAATTTCAATTGTTTAACTCTAATCCTACCAGGTTTGCCTCAAACAACAACTTTTTACTACCACATGCACGCACTAACTACGGCAAGCATACTACCATATTTGCAGCTATCCAATTTTGGAATTCAGTACCACTAAGCACTAAACAATAGTAATTAGCTGCTTTTAAAAAAGAACTTAAAATATCTCATCTCGCAATCATAACTCATCTTCATTTTTATATCGGCGTTCTCTTACATTTACAGCTATTACTGTGTGCGTTATTTTCACATTTATTACCCATGCACATTGGAGTTCTTTTAATAGCTGTATATCATTAATTAACGTCATTTCGTTCTCGATTCTAGTGCCATTTTTATTTTATGTTTCGTTGTTTTCAAAGTTATGCACAATTACTGAACATTGTTTTGTTACCATTTTTACTGGCATGTTTTCTTGCATGTTTGCGTTGTTTTTGTTTCTATCGATAATTACTTAATCGCTTTTTTGTTGCTATTTTGTTGTACTTATCAACATGTCATTTTCTAACAGGAGGTCCCCTTTCAGCCTTGTGCTATGGGACCTCCTTCTGTATATACTACCCCAATGCGTGTATATAAACGGACATCGGAGCACTCTAACAACAACTTCTCTTACACACCCTCTTGGCTAACGCTCTCTGCTGAACTGAAAGATTTTCCTTGTTCGCTCAGATTTCCTGCTTTCATAGGCCAGCATACAACATGTGTTGAGTGCGGTTTCGGCATTGATATTCGTGAACACCTCACGTGCCAGCAGCCCCGTAGGGAGTACGCTTGACGGCTTTTGTTACTCGTATGGTTTGTATACAGTATCCATACGACAGGCAGCACCCCCCCCCCTTCCCCGCCTAATGCATCCGGTTGTTGAAAGCCGCCTGGGTCGTGTTTGCATCTACCATTGGTTTCGCGAATATTCTGCCTGCCACCCGCTGGGCGGTTCTCACGGATGCATTCGATTTCGCATTCTGCAGAGCGGCTGCAGTGAACTATAATACAGTATCTCCCTGTTACAAAAAAACAACTCCATCTCCGCCTGGCAGCCGAATGCTTCCCGCTGAAGAGAGGTTTTAAACGCAATTTCTGGAGAACGCAACTGAAATGAGCAATGGTCAGAAACAGTCGACAATAGTCGTCTTTACTCAAATTAGGAGTTTTCTAAATATTTAGAGATGGTGCATGATAAAGAATTCTCCACCTTTTGTGAGACTACTACACATGACCTCTGCACTGTATTCAGAATACTTTTATTTGTAGTCGTTTATTATTACTAATAATAACACAAATCATAACTCAGATAATAATGAGAAGGCTTTCTTTACTATCACAAAAAAAATCGGCATATCCCACGTACCTGGGCATTGACGTTAGGCGAAGCATGCGGAGAGAAGGTGGCCGTGTTGTCATTTTTTCATTGAGCGACACGTCATGAAAGGACGCTAAATATATGTACAAATGTTGCTCACACATATATATGTTGAAGAGTTGCAGATGTTCATATAAGCAGCCGTTTGCACTTGCGCAAAGATGCCAACTGAAATATGCGTATTAGCAACAACAAAAGCTTATATGAAGCGCTGATGCTCGCGAGGATGCTGGCCCTCGACACTGCTATATAAATCAACCTGAGCGCATGACAACTAACTGCAATTGACGTTAACCCGACGTGACTACTGTATCAAAGGAGTACATATGTGATGCTTATAAAATCGGGTAGGCAGCACTGCAACCACTATTGATATTTCACGAAGATCAGCGTCTATATTTGAAAGGTAGTTCCGAGACCTGGTGTAGTTCTGCGGTAGATTGATTCATTGCCATGCAGATTTCTTTGGTTCGATTCCAGCTGGAACCATGCATTTATTCTATGCCTTCTTTGAGTTGACGCTACCGATGTCGGGTATTTGTTAGCGCTCGCGCGTTAAGATTGCCCATGTGTGTTCTCGTCGGTCCTGGGTAGATACTAAGTGTCAAACACCTGCGGCACATACCCCCATACCACCGGCACATACCCACCCGTGGGTATGTGCCACTGTCTGGTGGGAAGTGTTTGACGACGTACGCGTCGGGATTGTGACATTATTCATGTCTTGACCAGCGCGTCACATTCGTCAAACCATCTTACCCTTCCATGCTAATTTTGGTTCACGCCAAATTAAGGGGGTGACCACGAGAGCAACAAAACGTAAGCGGCTAGATAGATATGGTCAAAGTCGCCGAAGTTGGCTAAGAAACGCTTCGCATTTAAAATCATCCATGCAACTGCGGACATGCATGCCACTCAGAAGTTACTTGAAAAATGGCTGGTTTCCTCGGAATGCACGAGACATAACGCACCGCGAATCACCTTCACCACGTGATCGTCGATGTTCGAAGTCAAATGCCTCCAAGGCTATTGTGTGCTTGAGCATACTAGAAAGCATGCGCGGCGCGTAGCTGCGTGTACTACATAAATGCACTGAAACAAGATACTATGCCTAAGTGGAAGATAAATGGGACTTATAGCAAAGAAGCACGAAATACGTGGCTTCTTTGAAGATTGTCGCAACGACAAGAAAGCGTTGGCATTGATTGCCCGAAATTATCCGAGGGGGCTCGAGTAATGAACAAATGACGAGACACAATGCCTGCCCCCAGAAAAAGCAAGCCTCGTGTCATTAACCTCCCGCTGGGTTCAACCGCACGAGTGCCCAAATAAGCTCTTTTTCTCCACTTTCGGCACAAAAGCGCGCTGGCTGCGGATCATGGAGACGCGAGTGGGAGGAGATCACCGTGGTACGATGGCAATCGGAAAGTGTACCTTCTGAAAAATACGAGTGGGGTAAAGGTGCAATATTTGCTCGAGAGGCAACAAAGGATTTGTGAATTTATATTTTAGAAACTATACGGTTCGGCGAGGGCTCGGCTCACGTAGTGAGTGCGCGCGGGAATGTGTGCAAGTGTGTGTAGGTGGTAGTCTGAGCCATCGTGTAAGAATGATGTATAAAATATTACTTATGCTGAAGCATGCAGAAGGTGAAAAGAGGGGGTTATACTCCTATATACTTCACGTGGAATCACTGTGAGGAAGGAAAGTAAAAGGTGTTTCGGTGTCGTAAAAACAGGGCAAACAGCAGTCCGTGCTATCATATGTTGCTTAGTATAAAAACATGGCGTCCGATGGTGCACGTAGCATCGTACACGCACCATCGCTTGTGATATTTGTATATTCTAATATGTGCTCTCCCTGATCACTTATGGACAATTTTCGAACAGGCTTTGAATCCCTTAAAGACGACGAGCGACCTTAAGTGAAAGGCATAAAGCTGCAATTATCTGTGCTCAGAATGCATTTAAACGCTTTCCGAAATCGGTGGTCGGCATTTCACAAGCAGTTAGACGCTATTGATTAAATCATTTGTTTAGGGAAATTATGTGGCCACTATAGGCGCACAGAAAAACTATGGCATGTTTGCGCAAAAAGATTTAGAGGAATCCATACATGAAAAAAAGGAAGAAAAAAAGCTGTGGTAACAATGAATACGGAAATGTCCCAAACCAAGTGGCTGCTTGTGAGATTTTCTTCGAATATAATAATCAAATTGAATATTTGCAAATAATAACTGCAGTTACAGTACACCTCCACCTTATATAGCGACCCCTGAGCAATGCAGGGCTGCTCGTTTAATCGACGCTTGAGAGTAGTCCGCACCAGCATGCACATTTGAGCAAATGGCGCTCTTTGTGGCTCGCCTGCCAGAGCATGGCGGAAGCTTGTGTAGCTGTACGGAACACCGTGTCGAGACAGACGATTGCGCCACAAGCACGTGCAAGGAGATGGAGGCCCCTTCTCCCCTCTCAGTTGACAGGCGAGACCGCAAAGCAAACAGCATTTTCCTCGTCGAGAGCAACCTCAAAGAAAGCAGCGGCGCGTGCCCGAACCGCAGTAGGCGCCCTGGCGTTAGTCACTGTCTACGCCCGGTTCCGTATGATTCCCCCTCTCCCTCGGAATAGCTCGCTGTCTTGTAATGCAGTAAGCAGAGAGGGAGGCGTGCAACAGGCGTGTAAACTGGCAAACAAAACGAATTGGTGCTGGAGCGGTTTTTCTTTGATCAACGAAGCCCAGGTGGTCAAAATTTCCAGAGCCCTCCACTACGGCGTCTCTCATAATCAAATGGTGGTTTTGGGACGTTAAACCCCACAAATCAATCATTGATCAACGAAGCTTGGGAGAAGCGAAATGCGATGACAGAGCTTATCTTAGGGAAAAAAAAGAGGTTGCCTTTTTGAGCGTTATACCAGCAGCTTTACAAACCGCAAAAGCTAATACGATGGCGTTTCTTTAAAATCTTATATAGTTTTCCTTCAAAGCGTTACTTTTCACCATCTGCTTTCACAACGTACTACATTACACTCTATCTTACGCTGGTATCTGAAAACGTAAAAATATTTTCATTGTGAAAGGCTTGTGGTACTTATCGCAAACATCCCTTATCACTTCACTGACCTATAACATAGGGAAAAACAGCTATATAGTAGGACGGTTGACAGTCAATGTGTGGTTGTTTTTGTGCCTCATTCATAACCTCGTCTACTGCGCTTTTCCCCTGCAATAGGTTCCGCCAACTAGTTGACAAGGTCATATTCCTTATCAGCTACAGCGCAAAAGCAAATGAAGGCTAGGAAGTAGAATAACGACCAACTGTGTGTGGACGTCGTTGTTTGAGGACAGCGCAATAACCAGTCTGATCGTTTTCAAATGGTAGGGTTATTGCAGCTTTTACAGATGCTCTGCTTTATTTTATTTATTTTCTGCAGGACATCTATATTTAAAAGCTGCTTAGATAACCACCTAGATTTTTCTTTTTTTAGTTTTCTTTTATTATAACCTAGAATATCACGACAAAAAATCATTTTTTTATCCAAAAACGTCACTTATTCTGTGTATACACATTTTATATCAGTTGTCGCCTTACATAACTATATAGTAGAGCATTACAGAAAACGCCGAGACCTGAGCTGTGCATTTAACGGAATGTGTATGAGTACACAGAAGAGCGGAACAGCAACGAAACTTGTCGAATTGCTAATACAGTGCCGCGGCTCGATGAAAGACCATTGACAGTGCGGCGAATGCACCCTAACACCGTTAGCTTTGTTTCCTTCCAGGGCGCGCATCATCGTGGTTTCGAGGTGTCTTCGCGCTGCCACCAACCGCTTGTAAACTCGGGGATCCTGTCAGGACAACCATATTGCGCAGCGAGGGAGGAGGCTCCGCGACGGTGGGTGCAATAAAAATAGCCCCTTTGTTTTCATACCGGGAGCACAAAGGCACTCGAAAAGAATGCCGCGCGTCTCGTCTTGCACTTTTTTTCTTTCTGTCTTCGATGGCGCATGACAGCAGGTCTTTCGAAATATATCTCTCTGACGTGTCCTTTGAACATGGTTGGTGCGAGAAAGCACCTCTATTTTTAGGAAGAGCTGGCAAGACATTGCCGTATCGCGACTTCTCTCGGTGCTTCCGTGGGCTTCCTGAATATTCCTAGTTTTACAACTATCATACTGGAGTTTCGGCTTACCTGAGATCTTATTATCCTGTGCATATTACCGGGTCAGATGGGACATCAATATAAGCGGTCGCATCTAATACCTGCGTGTGCAATGTTTTCCCATACCATAAATATAGCCATTAATGTAATCCGCAGCTGCTAATTGACACGACTTATCCAGAGTTTTCTATACTTCTACAACATGCGATAAGTGCAACGACACTACAGGTTTCAGTAATATGCTTGTCGTTGCTCTGCGTTAAACAACTAAAGGATAACACTAAATAACGATAGTACGCCCACTGTCTGGCACTAGAGAGTCAGCTATGGACGGCCCAACGATACTGCGAAGCAGCTGGAACACTCGTCCTTTCGGTACGATTGTGGGAGCGGCAAGTTTCTGGCTGCGAAACTTTCGCGGCCCATCGAACCTAAATAAATTTATTCTATCCACTCTTCCACTTCCAAGCCATGGAACGCGGTCAGTGGCATCCTGACCCCGCAGCCTGCACCCTATTGGCTTCTGACCGGACTGCAGCCGTATTCGCCCACACATTCTTCTCTGCGTCAGACATTGCTGAACCACCACTCAGGGCTCAGAACTGCTTATCTGCATATGCAGGTATGCCTCCCACGCTTACCGATGTACAGGGAATACATGCTGATTTCAACATGGGCGAATTCTTATCAGAAATAGACCTATCCAAACCGAGCAAAGCATGGGGACCAGATGGCATACATTATGAATTTTCTGCTTGTCCTAATAGAGGTTTTACTTCTCCTGCTAGAGGTCATAAACAAAGCTTGGGCTACTGGAACCATTCCTGACTCTTGGCAGCATGCAGAAATGGTTGCCACTCCTAAAGGAGGAAAACCTCCATGAAATATCGTACAGATGCGTCCGATAGCTCTCACGTCAACATTGGGCAAACTCACAGAGCGTATGCTAGGCACACGCATCACGTGGTGGCTCGAGAGAAACTCCTTTTATCATCCTGGCCAAATTGGGTTCCGTCCACATCAGGGCACTCAGGATGCCCTTGCCTACCTCTTATCCATGGTTCTCGTTGGAGGTATATCTCGACGGATTCGCACCATTCTGCCTATGGACATCTGTAAAGCATATGATAATGTGAGTCATGATTCTATTGTGAAAATTCTCCACTGGCTCAAATTTTCCCGTGGAGAGCACGCGTTTGTTAAAGACTTTCTTCACGATCAGCAGCTTCTCCACTCGCCTAGCTGGTCAGCCACTTGGTAAGTTTGTTTTCAATAGAAGTGCCCTACAAGAATCTGTGCTCGCACCAGTTTTTTTTAACGTGGCCCTCCTCCCACAGGCACTGAAGGTGGCGGTAATACACCACGCAAAATACATTATATGTGCAGACGACATCCCTCTTTGGACAGTGCACATAGAAATCAGCTGTGAAGAACACTCATTGCAGGAGACAATCGACATAACCCACAACTGGTGCACCCAGATTGGTCTCGAAATATTCAAAGAAAAAACGAAGTTCATGTCGGCTGCGAACAAGTGTGGACGCCGTAAACTGAAAGTTTGGCCTCTGCAAATAATTTTGAATCAGCAGCCACCACTCGAAGCCTCTGATCTCCACGTGCTTGGCCTGAAAATTAACGCCACCGGATCTTCAGGACCTTGGGCCAAGAGTGCCAAGTAGCAGGCATTAGAAACAATACACCTCATACGAAAGATTGCGAAGAAATCTGGTGGCGCTAACTCCAACATGGCTTGCCTCCTTGTCCGTTGGATATTGCAGGCAAGGCTCGTTTACTGCGCTCAGTTTCATCACCTCACGCTGGCAGAGTGGGCACTTCTAGAGGCGATCAACTACGAAGCCATGCGCGTCGTAGCTGGACTGCCACGCATCACTCTACTGACAACACTGCAACAGGAGTCCCACCTAAACACAATTGATGAATTAGTGCATCAGCGTCACTGCGTGCGCAACCTCAAGTCTTCAACGTTCAGTTCAGCTGCTGCATTGGCGGGGTACATAGGCAAAGAAGTTCAACACACACCTTCAGAGACGACTACTATAGCCCTGTGGAACAAAATGCAACTGACTGAAAACAAACCCGTTGGTCGCCTTTACAGCCTGGTTCCACGCCAGGCGAACGCCCAAGCATCCCGCCTGCTTCGTACAGATAACCAAAATGCCGCTAGTGTCGTCGCTTATACGGATGCCAGTATGAGCGGCACCACCATTCATACCGTGCTTGTAGGGCCAGGCATGCTCATATTTTGCGCATCCTGCACCACCTTGCTGAGCTGGCCGCCATACGTGATGGACTGTGAGCGCTGCTACCTCTTCTACAACCAGGCAGATGCTCTCAGCTCACCATTCATACGGACTCAACGCGAACTATTCACGATGTTCGACGAGTGTATCACTCTACGTCTCTCTCAGATACCATTCATGTTCTTGCTGCCTCCTCGTCTGCGCAAATACGTGTTCAGTGGGTTCCACAGGCCGCTTTGCCGGACCTTGTAAAAGCTGATTTGGCAACCCACTGTGAAGTTGCACCATACCTGCTGCCGCATTTTCCTGAGGACGCTCAAGGACAGATGCTCCGGGAAAACGAAAGCCTCCGACGTGCCACACGAACTCATATACATCCGTGTGGACAAGACCTCCCTGGTTGTTTAACCCGCCGAGAGGAGATTGCGTTGCGGAGGCTTCGTGTTGGGGTTGCTCTTACCACACCCGTGACCAACCTTTGGGCCAAAAGTACCAAGGCCCGTATGGTACATTATACCCAATTTGTCACTCCCCAATCCAAGGTGCAACTGCCTCACACTTGCTGTGGACCTGCACTGGTCTACAATTAAGTCGTCACCGTCACCTCCGTGCAACAGGTCTCAGGCTTCGCCGAACACCCGAGTTTACCCGCTGGCTTCGTGGACCACACCACCATTCTCTACTAGACTTTATACATAAAGAAAACTTGTATGTGCACCTTTGAATAAAAATTATTATGCGTAGGGGCAGACTTTCGAAATAAAAAAAAAGTTTTTACTGAGGTTTTGGTGCAACGTGTTCTCAGTGATGCAGTCGTTAACACAAAGAATTTTTTCTATTGTATTATTCTAGTGAACATTCATGGTGGTATGAAAAAGAAACAAGTCTAGCGCATTGTGCTAGAAAGGGGGGGGGGGATTCATCTAGCTCTTTTTGGAAGACGCTGATAAAGCAGTGAAGCTGGTGGCGTGCAGTTTGGTTGAATGAAGTGAAATGAAGTGGGTTGATCGATTGGCGGATTGATTTATTAATTCATTGATGGAAATAACTTTACTGTGATTTGAATGCTTTCTTTGTCATTGGAATTACTTGATCGAACTGGGTTGAAATGAGTTGATTGATCAGTGGATCGACTAATTCATTCATTGATAAAAATAACTGTATCGTGATTGAAATACCTTCATTGTGATAAAACTATTGCGATTGAAATTAGTTTGTGGAACTGGGTTGAATCAAGGAGAAATGAAGTGGGCTGAGCGGAAGGAGATGCAGTTGGCGGCGAGTTATGGTAGTAGTGGGAACAGTGTCACATATCTGTTTTTAAATTTACACAATTTCTGTAGTTAAATCGCACCGCAACAATTTGTTTTGTGGAATCAGAAGATGTGTTCAAATTTCATTGACATCAAACCCACAATCTATTCCAAAACAAGCAAATTATCACTCATGCGTGTGGGACCTTGGTAAAAGTACCCAAATTTCATTGCTGTCAGTATCTTCATTCGTATTATCTGAAGGACAATTATGAGGACACTGTCTACAGCGAACCACCTCTGGCCCCTGAAAATTATCCGATACTACGTCGCATTCAAGGTTTATCCCATTCGAAGTTTTAGACTCAATACACGTATGAGACATAATGTTTAACAGGTCTCAATGTCACCTTCATAAAGATATGCTTGCTCACTCCCCCTAGCTGGCTTAAACGTTGGTGGTAGTTCGTGTACTATGCATGGCCTTCCTTATCCCGTGGAAATATGATTATTAATCACCGCAAATACCTCTACCTGTAGGTATTCAGGCTTCACCCCCGCCACCACCTACATCTGTAAGGCGCCCACCATAGCTATGAAATGTTGCATGTAAAAAGATGTTTTTCAGAGGTAAGAGATCTTCCACCAATTTGCGGGCTTTCGCATTAGTTTCAGGACCTTGTTCTTACTACAGAACGGTTTACGCCTGCTATGTGGTGTAAGCGACCTTCAATAGAAATGTAAATAACCATGGAGTAATACAAGTTTCCACTTCGCCATTAAAACAGTCCTAATAGCCAACCAAGATTAACTTAGCCACAATACGCACTCGAAATTATTCTTGAACGTACGGTGGTTCATCAAGAAAGTTGGGTCCATCTTCACGCGAGACTCGCGGCGTGGCTCTCTCCAGCAGCATGTCGTCACCCGACCGAGGTCGCTGTAGTAAAGATTGGCGCACCTCTCAACTCCGAACAGTGCCTTTTAGGGGCGAAGCTCTTTATAGCGGCAACCGTTTGTCCCTCGTAGCCGTTGTAGTAGTGTATAATAAGTATAACATTCCGACCTCCAAGGTGGTGTCGGTGACAGATTTCTTCTGTGCGTTGTTGAACAATAAAAGATAGTGCTCAATGTACATGCCAATGGCTGCTAAGGGGGAATGAGAGACACGAAAATTCGGCTTTTAGTTGACGCGCAGGCTGCGAATTTTTTATTGTTCAACAAGGCACAGAAGACAAGAAAGAGTTGCTACGCTATACTCGCTGGGCGTAACCTCCTTGTTTTTAGAAAGGCTTAGCGAGCGTTGGGCCGCAGTGCCATGAATACAATGAACTAGTACGTACCTTGAACTCGATGTGGTTAAAGGAGGGAAGTAGACACGAAGCGCTAGCCGTAAGAAAATGTGCGGGTGCAACCTCTCGTTTACTCCTTGGAATGTCCGTTGGATGGCGGTGCTTCTATATGGATAATATATGATGAAAAGATGTAAGATGGTGGTGCTTGGAGTGCTGAATAGATGGACGAACAAACAGACAGATGTATGGACGGACGCACAGATGGCTGCACGGACGGATGGACGCATGGACAGACGCAGGGACGGACGCACAGATGGACGTGCGGACGCACGAACAGACGCACGCACAAACGGGTGGATGGACGCGCGGACGGTCATACAGACGGATGCATGGACGGACGGAAGCAAGAAGGAATGGACTAACGGATGCTTCGTCCCACTCTCCATCATTCACTCCATGAATATGGTGCCATTTTTTTCTTTTTATTCTGTACAATCGGGATGGACCTCGAGTATCCGTCATATGCGCTGGCGGACGTGCGATGACAGGATAGGGTGTCTTATTTTCTTGGGACGGCTTTCAGCCCTCCCATAATAGAGTACCAAGTACTCTATATCGTTAACCACCTTTTCTTAACCTACGTTTCTATCAAATATGGTACTATTTTGCGTGATGAACTCGTTCTGAGACCAATTTTCGCCAGTACGGCCTCATCCAGTGTGAGGCCCACCGGATGGCTTAATTCTCTCTGAAGTGCGCTGCGACTTGGGTACCTCATACTCTAAATTGTTAAAAGCTTTTTCTAAACACACCATATTGCCATGGGACGGCTTTAAGTTCTCCCATAGTAGAGTAACTAGTACTCTAAATTACCTTATTAAAAAAACTTATTTCCTTGGGGCAGCTTTCAGCTGAAACCGGTTCCCACCGTCAAGCTGAAACTTGGAAGTTATAGTCTAGTAAAGAGCATTTTATGGCCTAGTGCGTTCGAAATTGTTTAAATAAAAGATTTGCGCTAAATTAAGGCACGTTAACAGATAAGGACGCAAGGACAAGCCCAAACCTCTCTTCGTTATCTATGGGTGGAAGCATTCAATAAATAGGAAATAGAAATACCAAGAACACGTCTGCATACGCCAAGATAGTTATGAAAACTAAACATGGGCATGCATCCAGAAACTCCCTCTCTTCACTAATATGGCTACTATTCATCAGTCTGCACTATTATTGTGTTAGTGATGCTTCTGCCGGCCTTTTGATTCTAGTGACATCATGATGGACCAAACTTGGATGCATTACTGCTTCCGCACAATCACCAGCTAGTCACTTCGTAAGCTCAGATAGAAGAGTGGCTACTCCGTAAATGAAATGGTTCCACGTGCTCGAACTTCCTTGGAGGACAAATTTTGTGAGAACCAACGAGATTTTTTAAATGCGAAGCATTTCTTAGCGAACATCGGCGACTTTAAGCTTATCTATCTATCTATCTATCTATCTATCTATCTATCTATCTATCTATCTATCTATCTATCTATCTATCTATCTATCTATCTATCTATCTATCTTTCTATCTAGCCGTCTACGACTTTTAGCTCTCCTGGGCGTTTTGATAATCGTATCAATACTAAACGCAGTATAGCATGACATGACTATATGAAGAACGTATTTAAGTAATCATAACATGAAAATCATGACATGTATGTCATGAATGTCATGATTAATTTTTATAATCCTGCTGATTTTGCGGAGGTTTTGTTCACATGATAAGTTTCAGAACTCGTATGGTACGACATGATTGCAAGGCGAACACAAGCAACAGACCCTAACATGAAAATCATGACATTTATGTCATGTAACAACGTGACTTCATGCCACGCTCATGATGCGCTCATGGCCGTTTCGCTAGCATCACATATACCAAATTTGGTTGTACAGTACGTGAATGGATGACAAAGGTATGTGACTGGTGCAAACATGATAAACATGAGATGCGTGTTATGTAACAACATGACTATATGCAACGCTCATGATGCGCTCATGGCCGTTTCGCTAGCTTCACATGTAACAAACTCGGTATTATGCGACGCGAACGGACGAAATAGGTAAATGACACATCCAAACATGATAACCATGGCATGCGTGTCATGTAACAACATGACTACATGCCACACTCATGATGCGCTTGCGGCCGTTTCGCTACAGCTTCACATATGCCATATTTGGTATTACGGGACGCCAACGAAGGACGATGGTATGTTAGTAGTGCAAACTTGATAATCATGAGATGTGTGTCATGTGAAAACAGGATTACATGCCACAGTCAATGCGCAAATACATTTCTACGCAACGCGGTACACGTGCACTCAGGCGTTCCATTTCGTGGCGTCACGCCGGCGTTGCCACGCCGGGCGCCGGTCCTGTCGTAAGCTCGCAGGCGCGCGCGGCACTGCGTTGCTTTGACGCATGCGCGTTTTAGCGCGTTCGGCGTCCCTCCGTCACGAGAAGAGGGAGAAGCAGTGTTGTCTGGGTAATGCATCGGCACGAAATGCCGCATGTCACCTTTCGCGCCGGTTTGCGTCGTCGGGCCGAGCCGACTGACGCTGGTCGCACCGGTTGCGCTTGGCGTCAACTATAGAGTGCTCGTGTTTTGCTAACGTAGTGTCACTGTGCCCAGTGTGCGTGCGCGTCAACGCTACATTAGATTATATAGGGCCCTTCATGATGCGCTCCCGGCCGTTTCACTAGGTCCACATATAATAAATTTGGCATCATGCGACCTTAATAGAAGACGAAGGTAAACGAGACATCCAAACATAGTAATCATGGCACGTATGTCATGTACGACATCATTCACCTCCACCTCCTAACATTGTGTTGATTTTAAAGTGACATATCAACGGTTCTCAATCTTGTTTCGCATTTCTTCGATTCCCACTGTGCGTGGGATCCGTCTTTGTTTTCTTTTTGTCTGGGAAATTCATATGGTCGTTTTGTACTACGAAACAAGTGTAAGACAATCACTTCAAAACTTCCCTCGTTTTCTGGCCACTGAGGCCTAAGGGGCTATACACAAGGCACTTGTGTATGTATAGCTTAGATATAGCAACGCCTTGAAAAATCACTAATGATCGTAATTAATCAGGTGAAATTACACCGTTCTTCAAGGTTTATCAGGATAAAATTACTGGCAATGATGTTCAATGCATTTTGTTGTAAAAATGATTCAGCCGCTTCACGACAACAACTGTCAGTCTAAACCCTTAAGTGTACCTGCATGAAGCAGGCTATGTTGACGTCATTCGATAATATTTTTTTATTCGCTAGCTGTCACGTGATGTGTCATTTGCTGCTTATTGTCATCCCTAGATATATTTTGGCGCCTATTTTAAGTTTGACAATGACAGAAGGCCTTTTTAGTGAAAGCACCCTATTGCCCTCTCATTGACCTCACGAACTGTTGTAAAGGGTTGCTGCGAGAAAAACGTGACGTGAAGGCTGTTGGAAAGCGCCGACAGTGAGACATGCAATCAGGAAGGCGGCATTCGCGAGAAGCATCTGGTTTATAGCTCCTACTTCAGCTGAGCACAGCGCCACCGCTTGTCTAAAAATGATGCTGCGTTTCTCGAGAATCGCTGCAGATTATCACTGATATTGGGTGACTTACTCTGCCTAGAGACTGCGCTGGAATCAATTTTCTCAAGTTAGGGCGAAGCATTTAGTGAAGGGACGTTCTAAAATACGGGGGTAAAACTCACAGTAGTATTTGCCGAGCTTGTCAAACTGTTTGACAGGTGACCCGGAAATTCCAGATATTCGTAAAGAAGGAGCTCAAGCGGGTGGTGAAAAGAAAAAAGTCGCATACGATTTTCCTTATTGTCGCTTAAGGCTGCAAAAACCTCATAAATCATTCTGAAAGACGGCCATCACTCATAGTAGTACTCGTTATTGAATGGCATCTGCATGGCAGAGTAATATAGGGAAAAAATATTTTGTGCCCTGTGACAGCGAGTATTAGTAGCCACTTCCAAATCACAAAACACTTTTCCGCAGAGCGAAAGCGTACTCTGGCAAAAGCGACTTAAAAAAGCGTTATGGACGTCATAGAAAAGGGGGGAGAACTTTCTTTTAAACCGTTCTTTCTTTTCTTTTGCTGTGAGGTTAAAATATCGCCAATTAAAAGTTATAATTGCGGTTGGCGCATCTGTATTAGATTGGATGATGATGAACCCGCCTCGATGGTTTAGTCGCCAAGGTACTCAGCTGCAGTTTTCATGCTGGCGAAAATGCTGTAGGCCCATTTGCTTAGATTTGGGTGCACAAGAACCCCAGGCGGCCAAAATTTCTGGAGCCCTTCCCTAAGGCGTCTCATAATCAAATGGTGGCTTTAGGACATTAAACTGCACACATCAATCAATTGGATGGTGATGCACAAACTTACGTTGAATAATGGATTTTATGTTTCTTGATAAAATTAACAATACTGAGAAATAATTGAAGCTAGTTGGGCATTTCATAATAGGTTTTGTCCAAAATTAGGAAATTGTATCCAATTGACACAATTGGCGCGGCTGCTGTTCTCTTGAACATGCAAATAGAATACGAAAATAGCATGTAATATTGTGCTGTAAATATTAAACATGTGCTGTAAGTAGACATGAATGCATGAATTGAATAGCCAATTTCGCAAGGAAACAACGACCACACAATGAAAACACATGGGCAGGACGGGTGCTCACTAGCAGCTGTTTGTAGTATATATTCATAATATAGCATATATTCATACACACAACTTTAAAAAGGTGGCGAGTCGGTATGAAGTACTGATGGAGTTCGTGCCCCTAACAAACTAGCAAAGTTGCACTGGTGCATCGCTGGAAATCATCCTGAGCAGCTGAAAGGCTGTAAAAATAAGCACGCGTGGCCATTCACGAAGTCTGCCACTGAAGTGGTTTACAAAATACCCCTATTGTGCAGAAAGAGACATGTTAGCCAGACGACGAGGCGCTGCGTCAATGATCGAGCTAGGGAGCATGCCCTTACGGCAAAGAATAACGACAGTGCCCGTTCAAGAGCGCATGTCACTTCATGTGAATTCACACCAAAAGCAATTTCGAAGGGCTTTCACAAAAGAAACAGGGTATCAATTGCGTTAGCAAAACTTCACTCATCATGTATGAGCTGGAAGCACGGTATCTAGCGATCATGTGTCCTATAGCGTGATTAGGTAAGGGACGGCCCAAGTAGGTTGCACATGCGTTGACGAAAAGTGGGTTTATATCAGCCTGTTTCCTCAAGAAATAAACAATTGCAAATGAGTGCCCATCCTGTTTATGTGTTTTCTTTGTTTGTGCGGTCGTCATTTTGGCGCAAAATTGACTAATGTTTAATGCAAACATGCACCAACTATCCCAACAGCGAGTTCTACTAGATATGAACGGCACTGCTGCACATGTAAACAACAACAGCACGTGCAGCCGCCTTAGAACTGTGAAAAAAAGCAGCGTTATACAGTGCCTCAGAGGAGGCACTTTCAATATAATTCTTGGTAAATAAAGGGCTTAATAAGCATAGGACCTTTTTCTGTGCTCATGACATGCTGTTAGGTTGATTTCATGCCAAACGCCCAGCCATTTTGGTGACCATCTCAAATGCATTAGAAAAATATTGTGCTGATTAAATGTATTGATAGCAGTGAAACGGTAGGATATTTGGGAGAAAACAAATGTTCGGCCACGTGGTTGCCTTCGGAACTTTCTGGAATGTCGTTTGGGTGTTTGTGAAAAAATTTATTTTAAAAGTACGTTCTATAGCAAACTTGGCCTACATGTTGAGTTAAGGTTCTTGTGTAAGGTGTTTGAAGCTCAGTAATATTATTGCAATTATACTGGCACTTATGCTTCCAAGAATTAATCCCAAATGTGTTATGTTTGCAATTTTTTATTGCAATACTGCAGTTTGTATGAATATCTGAGCTGTGAATACTTACTCTATGCAAGATATATTTTGAGAAAAAAATATTTGAGACCTCTCAAGCTGGTAAACTTTATAAAAAAATTATAAATTTTACGAAATCGTAATTTTTGTCCATATTGAGATGCGATTACGCCATATGGTGGCTCAACTAAAAACTACCTTTAAACATAAATTGAAAGCAAATAAACAGTTCTTTTCATATACCATCATTACATTTTTTGTTTTAAGGAAGAAAACATTTTTAGCATTCCCATTGGCGCCTATCTTCCCATTTGGTCATACGACAGCTGCCGCCTTCAAATTCCCTATTTTCATCAATGGGAAAGTTCAAAACTTATTTTCTTCCTTAAAACAAAAATATGTAATGAAAACAACTGACATATGAAAATACCTTATTTTTCCTTTCAATTTAGGTTTCAAGGTCATATTTATTTAGACCGCACGACAGTGCAAATCGCGTCTCCATACAGACGAAAATGACGATTCTGCGAAATTTGTAATTTTTTGTCGTAATGTTTAGCAGCTTAAGAGGTCTCATAAAATTATTTCCTCAAAATATACCTTTTGTGTAGTTAGTATTCATTACTCAGACATTCATAGAAAGTGCAGTATTACAATAGAAAAAAATGCAAATATAACATCATTTTGGCTAAGTTCTTGAAGGCGTGGTAGATGAAAGTGTTTAACAGCGCAAACAACAAGAAGGGAAAGAAGACACGAGAACAGAGCCCTGAACATACAACCAAAGTTTATTGCACACCAACTGCAATATATAGAAAACAGAATCTGCGCATAACTACGCACCATAAGCAGAATTGCACATACATGCACCATACGGCCTACCTTATCAACAACCGGTCATATAAGTGGACCCCAGATAACTAATTTTACAGCAGTTAAGAAAAATTGAGGGTACGCTAACACAGGGAGCACCAAGTTGTTGAATATAGAAGGCCTCACTAATCTCGTGCTCGCGCCGATTTTTATATCCCCCGTGATCAAACACTTGTCAAGAATTGGCTGACAACAAGACTTATTACAATGGTCTGCCAAGTGGCTGGGAAGGAAACCTTTTAGAGAGTTAGCGTGCTCCCTCAACCGATCATTCATGCATCGCCCTGTTTGGCCAATGTCCACAAGTAAATATTATCTTGTAGAAAATCGCTAGAACACATTCAACATGGCACATAGCGTGTTTCCTAGTGCCTGCTTCTTTCTTAGGTCCTTCACTGTTGACCCTGCGACATAGGCCAGCGAGCTTGTGGCGTGCGCAGAACGCAACTCTTACACTATTTTGTAGCGTTAGCTACACTGGCCTCGATGAGCCAAATGCGCGTGACACTGGTCTGCGCATGCGCAATGATACTCCGCCGCCGCCACGTGCGCCTCGCCGCCGGTGTGTGCGCAATTCCATGCGCTGGGCAGACGATCAGTGGTGTCACACACTGGAGCCGGCACCTTTTCCAGCGACCTTCTTTAGCCTATGAGAAACTTCGTGCACGTAGGGAATAACAGTCTTGCTAGAATGAGGCTTGTTGAGTTGATTTGATTGATTTATGGGGTTTAACGTCCCAAAACCACCATATGATTATGAGAGACGCCGTAGTGGAGGGCTGCGGAAATTTTGACCACCTGGGGTTCTTTAACGAGCACCCAAATCTGAGTACACGGGCCTACAACATTTCCGCCTCCATCGGAAATGCAGCCACCACAGCCGGGATTTGATCCCGCAACCTGCGGGTCAGCTGCCGAGTACCTTAGCCAATAGACCACCGTGGCGGGGCGAGGCTTGTTGAGTTAGCTGTTGCTTTGTGGCTTATCAGGCAATCTTAGTGACGTTAGGAGAGTCTCGGCAATAGAAGTTAGCAGGGGATTAGAAAAGCCTGCTTGTTAAAGGCGGTGAACTTAGAGCAAGAAACTGCACTCTATCTGGCGGTGACAAGAGCCAGTTAGAATTGCCTTTAGGCAGGAAAAAGCGATGCTTCACTTGACTAGCTTAGAATGGGTGGACGTAAAAAGAAGGCTTTTTCTTGAGCAAGGTTCCTACCGCCAATATACATGGTCAACCAAAAAAAGCATTTTCAAGTCTAGACATTGTAACTTGTCGTCATGAATTAAACTCCAACTTTAGTTCCAGTTGCTTCATTTCACGCTGAAAAATGTCAAATATCTCACCAGTGTAGATGTGTGCATTGGCTCATGTTTAGCACCGGTTCTTTGTTACCTTTTACTCGCGCGGTATGAAAGAAGTCTCATGGCTAACTTCGATCAAGAGTACAGTTAAAGTGTTCGGCTACGTTGACGACTTTTTAGTGTTTTACCGCATCGAACAATCTGACCCTCGGCGAAGCACCGATGAGATATTTGACGTTTTCGGGCGTGAAATGAAGAAACTAGAAATAATGTCGGAGTTTATTTCTGACGATACCCTACGATGTCTACAATTATAAATGCTTTTTTTCGTTGTTGATCATGTATATTGGTGGTACAAGCCATGCTCAAGAAATAACCTGCTTTTTAGGTCCGCCCATTCTAAGCTAGTCAAATGAAGCATCGCTTTTTTCTGCCTAAAGGCAATTGTAACTGGCTGTTGTCACCGCCAGATAGAGTGCAGTTTCTCGCTCCAAGTTCACCGCCTTCAACAAGCAGGCTTTTCTAATCCCGAGCTAACTTCCATTGCCGAGACTCTCCTAACGTCACTAAGAGTGCCTGATAAGAGACAAAGCAACAGCTTACTTAACAAGCCTCATTCTAGCAAGACTGTTATTCCCTACGTACATGAAGTTTCCCAAAGGCTAAAGAAGGTCACTGGCAAAATAGGTGTAAAGATTGTGTTCTGCGCACGCGATAAACTCGCTGGGCTATGTCGCTGGGTCAACCGCGAAGGACCTAAGAAAGAAGCATGCACTAAGAAACACGCTACGTGCCATGTTCAATGTGTTTTAGCGATTCTCTACAAGATATTTTTTTACTTTTGGGCACGGTTACATTGGCCAAACAGGGCAATGCATAAATGATCGGTTGAGGGAGCACGCTCTGTAAAAGGTTCTCTTCCTAGCCACTTGGCAGACCATTGTAATAAGTCTTGTTGTCAGCCAATTCTTGAAAAGTGTTTGATCATGGGGGATATAAAAATCGGTGCGATCACGAGATTAGTAAAGCCTTCCACATTCAACAACTTGTGCTCACTGTGTTAGCGTACCCTCAATTTTTCTTAACTGCTCTGAAGTCAGTTATCTGGGGTCCACTTATATGACCGGTTGTTGATAAGGTAGGCTGTATGGTGCATGTATGTGCGATTCTACTTATGGTGCGTGGTTATGCGCAGATTCTGTTTTCTATATATTGCAGTTGGTTTGCAATAAACTTTGGTTGTTTGTTCAGGGCTCAGCTCGTCTCTTCTTTCCCTTCTTGTCGTTTGCGCTGTTAAGCACTTTCTTTGTCTACCATACTGCACCAACCAGCCGTATCAAGCAATTTGTTAGTCTTGGAGGCGTATGTGCCAGTGAAACTGCACTAATAGTACTGCGCTTCAAACACTTTACACATGAACTTGTACTTAACATGTAGACAAATTTTGGTATAGAAGCAAGGAGCACTATTTTTAAAGCAGAATTTTGCACAAACAAGAATAAAACGACATTCCGGTAAGTTCATAAGGCAACTACGTGACCAAAAAATTTTTCTTTCAGAAATATTTTACTGTTTCACAGTTTTCGATGCAGTAAATCGTTACAATTTTTTCGAATGCATTTGAGATGGTCGCTAAAATAGCTGGGATGTTTGGCGTGGAATGACCCATTAGTGAATCAACCTTTTAAGCTGGAGACATCTAGGCCGTCTCCAGTTTATCATACAACTCTAACATTATGCATTGTACACAGTTTTCTACATGCACTGCTGTTAATCTGATGGCAAACTGATACTCATATTTGAAAAATAAATAGGTATATAAGACACATAGCTTGATATGAAGCCTTCCCATCAGAGGAATGTTCCTAAAATGTACAAGATATTTGGTGCACCCTATGAGTAGCGTCCGCCACTGCTGCAACCCTTTGAATGA
Source organism: Rhipicephalus annulatus (assembly GCA_013436015.1). Taxonomy (NCBI): domain Eukaryota; kingdom Metazoa; phylum Arthropoda; class Arachnida; order Ixodida; family Ixodidae; genus Rhipicephalus; species Rhipicephalus annulatus. The sequence goes on from WOVY01014675.1 coordinate 81,593, forward strand.
GGTCGTGAGCCCGGAACAGCTGCTTTCATGTTGTGATGAAGAGTGCACTGCATCGTCAGCACCCAGTCCATCGTAGAAGACGTAGTGTGCTTTCCTTTCAACATTCTGCATGTAAAAGATGCACAACATTCAACTAAGCATTTAAAAATGACTGGGAACAAGTCAGAAACTCATTATGATGTGTCATATATTAAAAAGCTTCAGCTTCCCCACCTTCAGCTTTACCACTATTCACTTTTTACACTTACAAGCACATGTGCATATTAGTGTACGAATGCAAGTGCCATGTTTGAGTCTACACTATGGTGGTGGTGAAAAAGTGCTTCTCTCTTGAATCATGCACCTACCAAGAAGTTTGAAATATTACTGGGATGCTCACATTTCAGCGTTTTTACCAAGTTTTCTTGCTTAGCTAGAATACCCTAACCAATAGGCCACTACAATGGGTGATACAAAAAATTATGTAAACCCATTAAGACAGAAAAGTAGCAATATTTATCATTTACTTTGAAGGATCGTTTTGTAGACATGTACTCATCACAGATGTACAATCTACTGTGTGAAACTAGTGTAAAACATCGAGCAAGCCCCAATCTGAAAGGATCAACAGCACTTGTTAAATGACAACTGCTGCTGGAAACACAGCACTGTGTATTTGTGGAAGCTCACCTCTAAATTTCTTCTCCAGTTACATAAATTTGGTGTACTAGATAATTTTATAATATGTCTTTCACAGGTTGCTTATTGGTCAACAAAATGATTACTTTAGCCCTTGAGTAAAACTGACTACTTTAAAAAATCAATAAGACATGCTAATCTTATTCTTCGAGTGCATGCGTAAGCAGCTAATTCGCAGTTGATTTTTTTTAATTCACAAAAACAGCCATGCAACAGAGAATGTATCACAAGTAAGTTAAATATATGCTCAATAAGCTCTGAACTGCTGGACTATAAGTATGTATAATTTTAAAAATGCACAACTTATTGGAGAAGTAGCTAACAGGAATATATGCATGGAGGGCTTATAAGTTGGATCAGTGTGTTTGCATTCATAAGGATTAAACCTGCACAGACAAAATGCATGAAACAGACAAGACCTGTTAGGTCTGCCTGCTTTTATTTACAGCCACCTGAGCGTGTTCTTTAGTGGCTAACTATGCCTACACCATTATCATCTGTGCTGTATCAGCTTAACTGAAAGTTTTTTGTCGGTCTTTGTTGGTACACTTTGGCTAAGCTTTCATATATAACCACAGCGCCAAAAGCTTACACCAAAATATACAGAAATATTCTATTCTGCAATATTCTATGTGCCGCACTACAATGGTGCAAAAATGCAAAAAGATGCGTGCAATTGAGTGTGGCTGTTCAATCTCTTATTAAAACACATCAATATTTCTATATCCTGATTATCTACGATATACTAGTATAAATATAAACAAACATAACAAGGCATAAAAAGCGCAAATCGCTGACCAAACAAGGTACATATAAATTTTTTGGTTAGCTGCACGATTTGTAACAAAACACATGTCACGCCACTGCAAAGCGCAAGCATCAAAGGGGTACTGATACAAATTTTAAGTATTTTCGGATTCTTGCTTTAAATAGCATATTTACTCGCATTAAAACGCACCCCTGTCTTCAGTCACTGAAATCTGGATTTTTTTCTCCCGCGTAATAAACGCGCCCTATTTGTCCACTGCAGTCCCGCTAACTGACAACTGGCGCCTCATTTACCATTGATCTGCTTCGTTTATTATTATTATTATTAATAATATTATTATGCCATTTCTTTCGCCCACCTTGGCTCGCTCACCCCCCCCTCCCTTTCTCACCCACTGCCGCATGCCATAAGGTCTATCTGCGCGCGACACATCCCCTCCGTTTTATTTAACCATGCGCGACAGCGAGGTTCACGAACGCTGCGAGTGTTGAGACAACGCAGCTGATAAGCACACAGCGAGCGAAGGTCACGAAGCTACCGGCGCCAAGAGACGGTCGCTTCCTGCAATGACGAGTATCGCGGGCAAATAGGGAGTTGGCAGGCAGGCAGGCACGCACTTTTGCGCTTCGTTGTTCGCATGCACGAAAGCTTACCTTTTCAGCAATAGCACCAAATCCAAAAGCGTTCTCCATGTAGCTCCCAGCGTACACTTCGTTGATTGCTTGATCGGAAACACTCTGCTTGCGGCGTGCACAAGCTTCAAGGAAAGCCGTTGACAGAGGAGACACACTCCGCCGCACCGAAGTTGTTTTGTACTTGCCGACGCGCCACAGATTGCAGTGACTCGTAATGTACTTAGTGTAAGCGCGAGTTGAACCGTGGAAGCCGTATAAGTACACATCCTGGACAAAGCAAGTGAATAGTAAAATAATAAACCACCGTCAGCCTGCAGCAAACATGCATACGACATGTTACCATCACATTCAAAGTCTGCGTGTTGACGATGGCGATGCGCAGTTGCCCCGAGACCTCAAAACCGAAACCGAAATTCATTGCAGCACCGTTTTATGATATAATTTTCAAGCTATGTCAAGCCTCCAAGATATAGTGTAAATTTTATGCTTGACAACATATTTATTTGCTTGCAGAGCTTCGAAGTCGTTTTTTTTTTGCCACAGACGTGTGCAGGTGGCAAGTGCGTAGCCTTCGTAAGGCTCATATTTCTTTTCCCGAGGGAGGCGTGATTGTGGCGTTGTTTCGACATTTTGGAGTCAAAATTTGTTATTTGTGCAACATAGATATAAATGAAAAGTTAGGGAAGGGCGGCGGGGAGGTTGTTCAATATTTGACACAACTCCAACCCTTTCTTATGTTCGTTTGAGGAGCTTTTTTCATTCGAAATGGGGCAAATCTAGAACCGAAAAAAGCTGCCTTGGCATATACATGCTATCAACGTTTTGCTAGAACAGTGATAAGTATAAAGAACGTTTTAATTTTACTGTTTTAGAGGGAAGGTGAACGTATGTATGAGCCAATTGAGTGTCATTGGTGCTATTTTCGGGTCAGGATTTGGCCCATTTCGCAGAAAAAAATGAAAGTTCCCGATTTGGTTTCTTAAGTATGCAACCACAGGTAAAAATGTACATGCAAATGGGTCCGGCCCCCTTTTTTTCTATCTCTATTCCCCTGCATGCAAAAATCCTAGCAACACCACCCCTGTGCTTATTAGATTCTTTTAAATAACACTCTGCCATTCAGCAAGAGCCTGGGGACTAAGCTTTTTTTTTACCGACAAAGTATGAATGACGCTTGCTTTTATTTCAAGTCTTAAATTGTGTGTGCGCATAGCAATGTGCGATTATCAGTGCATTGTAACGCCACAGTAACAGCTATCAATTACAATGCTGGAACTAGTCAACTATTCTCCATTTTTGTGGCACGGGTACATTGCGCTAGTGTTGTCTACGATCGTTCACATGTATATTAAGTGACGCGCAAGCGTTGATATCAAGGATATAAAAAAGAACAGTAAGTGCCCACAGAGTGGTGCATACCATTGTACGAGTTCACCCGTGCTTAGCGGATGTGCGCTAAGCTTGTACTGCGGCGCGGCATGCGTGCACAGCAGCTGCATTAGAGTAAGCGTAACCTGTTATTTGTAAACATGCCTAGTTCCACGCAATGCGAATGCTGCAAACATTCAATTTGAACTCATCCATGTTCATGGATCTAAATATAACTCACTGAATAAATCAGGGACTTGTGTATTGATGCGAAATACTTCAGTGTGAGGAAATATGTGGACCCCCATTAAAAATTGGCCCCGTATCTGCATGTTTCTCCAAATGTCGTCGAAAGACGATAGTCTTGCGTGTGGAGAGAGTGAACAGGACATTTATTTGGTGTTCTGCGCAAGAAAATCGGTGAGTGGTATTCTGCAGGCACTACATTTGAGTGCCTCCAGCGTGCAGCGGAGGCAAACGAGCGCATCAACGGACGTCACACATGAGACATGAGCGTCATCTGGCAGTTTCCTGAAAAAAAACAAAGCGCATGGCTCTGAGACGGGTGTGCCCGCTTATCTCAGAGGTGATAAGGTGTAGAACGCAAGGCGACGGTAGGTGCCACCCCCGTATCGTATTAGAAAAGCGTTGGAAACACTCCCAGTTCCGTGCAATAATTGCATGGTCAGCGCCGCGTGATAAGCGCTACGGTCCTTAAAATTAGTTATGTATGCTTTTTCTAGTAAAATATGCACATGCAGATTATATACGTGTTGTTACGGTGCCGCAGACATGTGCAATAATTGCTTTTTAATTGACGATTGCACAAGCATGAACGCTCAATCTTGAGCAACATTGGTGGGCGCTGCGGATGGGGTCGGCCGTTTCAAGTACCAGATGCCGTATAGAGTGGACAAACGGACACATGTGCAGGCGGAGAGACAGACAGACCAAAACTTTTGCTTCGAAGGTCCCCAAGAAAGAGTATCGTTTTTAATAAACCAGGAGCTCTGGTACGAAAAACTTAGTGTGATTTCAAATGAGGAAGCGCGCACGATAGCCTGTCGAAAACCATGAGTAATCGTTTCATGTTATGTTTAAGTGCAACCTAATCTCTTTTACGAATGTCTCTGTGACAATTGTTCAATTGATCTGCAAGGGTATTTAAAACCTGAGGTACCTGGTAAGCAATACTTTGTTTTCCATACTTGGTTTTTAAGTAGGGAAGAATGGACATGAGCGGCAGCAAAATATTTTTAGTAAAAATCCCCAAAACGTAACCCATGAATTAAGTTGTCAAACATGTGAGAAATGTTCTGAATAATGTAAATAGGCGGTGGTATAATAGATATAATACATAGCACGATATATTTTGGCGAATGATACGGGAATTGAAAACAAAGGCCAGAACATCGATATTTTCACCAGAACTTTTTGGTTTGATTGCATCCGTTGAGATGTGATATGTATTGATGCTCTAAACTATATGCATATATGATAGGTGTAACATTCAAGAAAACACGCTTGGGTGTAATTTGCGAACATACACCTATAGTACACCTAAAAATGACAAATAAATGTACAATAGGTGGAATTGCAGAAATTACACCCGTGCGGATAAGTTTGGCAGAAATAATAGGTGTAAGATGGGTGATTTATTGAAAAATCCACCCTTAAGGGTGCGAAATGATTTGCAGTGTTAAAGCGCCGTCTCGGCGCTTAAGAAAGCGTGCGATCTTGGGCAGAGAAGTACTGCTTAAAGTGGGAGACGTGTACAATATCAGTGGACGGCAGATACGATGAGGATGGAGTGTCCAAGGGAGCGATCGCATAGGTGACCTCGGTCAGTTGGCGCAAGACTTTGTAAGGCCCGTTGTAGCGAGTGAGGAACTTCGAGGCCAGGCCAACTTGACGGGTGGGAGTCCAGAGCAAGACCAACGATCCTGGGGATTAAAAGACAGCTTTATGACGGCTTTTGTAACGATCCTTTTGAGATAGCTGCGAGGCAGAAGGGTGATCCCGGGCAATCTGGCGGGCCGCTCGAGCCCGAGTAGTTGCATCGCGAGCGTGCTCGGCAGGAGTGTCACTATGCGACGGCAGAAGAGTGTCAAAAGGCAAAGTGGGGTGACGGCCGTACAAAAAGGGAGAAAAGCCAGCGGTGTCGTGTCGTGACGAGTTGTAAGCAAACGTCACGTAAGGCAAAGGGGCATCCCAATCACGATGATCTGTGGAGACATACATGGATATAATTGTCGTCAGTGTGTTTAAGGCGCTCTGTGAGCCCATTTGTTTGCGGGTGGTAGGCAGTGGTGAGTTTATGACGCGTGGATCACGAGCGAAGAATGTCGTACACGACCTTGGAGAGAAATGAACGACCACGGTCGGTCAGCAGTCGACGCGGCGCTCCATGGTGGAGAATAACGTCATGAAGGAGAAAGTCCGCGACATCAGTAGCACAGCTTGTTGGTAGCGCTCGCGTGATGGCAAAGCGTGTCGCGTAGTCTGTTGCCACCACTACCCACTTATTTCCACTCAGAGACGTTGGAAATGGTCCAATGAGATCGAGGCCTACGCGGTAGAACGGGTCTGTTGGAATGTCGATAGGCTGAAGTGGACCAGGTGGTGCCAATGAAGGATGTTGGCGGCGCTGGCAAGACTCACAAGATGCAACGTATCGGCGCACAGAGCGGTAAAGGCAGGGCCAGAAGAATCGACGCCGTACGCGTTGATACCTGTGGGTTGCTCCGAAATGTCCGGCAGTTGGGGTATCATGAAGTTGTTCGAGCACAGTGGAACGGAGCGTTGCAGGAACTACCAGAAGAAGTTCTGGGCCTTCAGTGCTTGTGTTGCATTTATAGAGAATTACGTCATGAAGCGTGAACAGGCGAAGGGAAGGATCTGAGGTGTCAGAAGCTAGACGGCGTATGATAGACCGCAAATTGGCATCACTGAGTCGTTCTTTACGTATGTTCATGAAACCAGAAATGGCGAAGACACAGGCATCAGAATCGTGCGCTGACAGGTCAGTGGGATCGACGGGATGGCGAGATAGACAGCCAGCATGCCCGGTGCATTCGGCCAGACCTGTAGGTCACGTCAAAGATATAGTCCTGTAGCTTTAAAATCTAACGACCCAGGCGTCCAGAAGGATCTTTGAGGGAGGACAACCAGCACAGGGTGTGGTGATCCGTGATGATCGAAAAGTGGCGGCCGAACAAGTATGATCGGAATTTTCCAACTGCCCATACAAGAGCGAAGCACTCGCGCTCAGTGCACTCGGATGGGGAGAGGAGGTGACTTGCGAAGGCGATTACACGATTTAGACCGTGTTGCCGCTGGGCGAATACAGCGCCAATACCGTGTCCACTGGCGTCGGTGCGAACTTCAGTAGGCGCTGAAGGATCGAAATGACTTAAGATGGGCGGGGAAGTGAGCAACGCAGTGAGTTGGTGAAACGAATTGGCTTGCTGGGAACCCCAAGAAAACGGCGTGTACTTCTTCAGTAGCTGTGTGAAAGGATGGGCAATGTCGGAGAAGCTGTGGACAAAACGCCGGAATTAGGAACAGAGGCTGACAAAGCTCCGTACATTTTCGTGGAACGTGGTGTGGGGAAATCTTTGACGACGCGAATTTTGTCGGGATAGGGTTGCACGCCATTAGCACTGACAAGATGGCCTAGCACATTGATTGGTTGGCGGCCGGAACGTCATTTGGAGGAGTAGAGCTGTAGGCCTGCCCTTCTGAAAGCTTCCAGAATAGCTGACAGGCGGTTAAGGTGACTTTCGAATGACGGCGAGAATACAACGACATCATCGAGATAACAAAGGCATGTTGACCATTTGTAACCCCGTGGCAGGGAGTACATCATTCTCTCAAATGTAGCGGGAGCATTGCATAAGCCAACGGGCATTACGTTAAGCTGGAAAAGTCCATCCGCTGTAACAAATGCAGTGTTTTCACGGTATAATTTGTCGACGGAAATGTGCCAGTATCCTTAACACAGGTCGATAGAGGAGAAGTAGGCAGACCCGTGCAGGCTCTCTAGGGCATCGTCAATCCGTGGCAGTGGGTAGACGTCCTTGCACGTGACCTTTTTTGAGTGACGGTAGTCGACGCAGAAGCGCCAGCTGCCATTCTTCTTTTAAAGACGACAGTGTTTCTTGGGGGCCTTCGACGCAAAAAATTTGGTCTGTCTGTCTGTCTGTCTGTCTGTCTGTCTGTATTGTCTATCTGTCTGTCTGTCTGTATGTCTGTATGTATGTCTGTCTGTGCATTTGTCTGTCTGTCTACTCTTACCGGCATCGCGTACTTGAAACGGCCGACCGCATCCACAGCGACCATCAGTGTTGCTCAAGGTGGAGCGTTCATGCTTGTGCAATTGTCAATTAAAAAGCAATTATTGCGATGGCTTGGGCACTATAACAACACGCATGTATTCTTCATATGCACGCATATATTACTAGAAAACGCGTATATAAGTAATTTTAGGACCGTAGCGCTTATCACGCTGCGCTTACCATGCGACGCTTGCAAGGAACGGTAAGTATTTCTAACGCTTTGCTAAGACGAGATGGTGGTAGCACCTACCCGTCGCCTCGCGTTCTACACCTTATCACCTCTGAGACGGGCGAGCACGGCCATGTGCTTTGTTTTCCAAAATAAAGTGCGAGATGGTGTTCATGGCTCACGTGTGACATGACTTGATACGCTCGTGAGCCTCCGCTGCCCACTCGAGGTACTCTAACGCAGCACCTCCGTAATAGCATTCACTGATGTTCTTTCGCACAACAAATAAATGTTTTGGTCACTCTCTCCACACGCAAGACTATCGTCTTTCGGCGACATTTGCAGTTTACATGCAGATACGGGGTCATTTTTTAAAAATAGAACAACCGGTGAGGCCCATGGACTGCAAGATGGTTCAATGACGTTTTTGTGAGCATTTTATCAACTTCACGTTGGATGACTTGTCGCTCTGCATGTGACACGTGATAAGGACGTCGTCGGATTGGGCTTGCGTCTCCAGTGTTGAACATGTGAGTAACAACTGACGTCTGACCTTAAGGGCTGTCGTCAAAGTCGAAGATGTCCCTGAAGATTGCCAAGATATGCCGGAGATCGGCTGACTGTGCTGGAACGAGGTCTGGCGCGATCATCTTGTCCTACTCGGCATCAGTGGAGCTCTGTGAAGAGGATGCAGTAGTGGGCAAAGGAGCGTCTGCAATGAATGCAGAAACAGAATGTTCACTGATGGAAGAGACATTGGCAAGAGTCATGCCATCTGGAACAACTTGAGCGCACGAGCTGAAGATCAGTATCAGTAACGACGCCACATTTTTCGTAATTGTCAACAGAGTATGAGGAAGGGCAACATTTCTGTCTAATAACACGTCGAAAATCGGTGCCAGCTCATAATTGCCGTCGGGTACCGGAGGAAAAGACCTCATTGTTACAGAAATAACGGCATGGGGCGCTAGGTGAACGTACTTGACAGAACACAAACGTGGTTGAGGTGTAGTTGGAGCGTCATAGCAATAAGGTAGGCCAAGTTGAAGCAAGCCTATTCCACAGTCAATTAAGGCAGAGTGCGCCGCAATAAAGTCCATGCCCAGGATGATTTCATGACAGCACTTCTCGAGCATGGCAAGGAGCGGTCAGCAACACTAACACGTGCGGAGCACATCCCAAGCACAGGAAAAGTTGCACCATCGGTGACTTCGATGAGTCGCACTGTGTGTTGTGTTAAAACCTTTTTAAGGTGGTGGCGAAACTCCGAGTTCATCACCGAAATGTGGGACCCTGTGTCTACAAGGGCAACAACACGTGCATCGTCTATTTTAATGTGTTGTGTCTTCGCGGTTTCTGTGTGTGTGTGCGCGCGCACCTGTTGACGCCTCAGCTGGCCGCCTGCACCACATTGAACTTTTTCTACTACCACGTGCGCATCGTTATCTGGCTAACACTACGCTGCCTATAAATACGTTATACACTTTTGAATAAACGTTCTTTTCATTCTGCTGACTACGTTGACACATTGCTGGTCCGGCGCTGCTATGCGCACACCAGGGATATGCTATATAATGCTTATGAGGTTACGAGGTTACGTCGTGTCAGAAGAGTCAGAGGATTTGGCTGGTGAATCATCGATGCAGCATGACCTCTGGGAGCTGCATCGTCTAGTTTCTCTGAGCCAGATGTGCAGTCGGCGAAGGAGGATGGCGAAATCGGGGTGGTAGTGACAATTGGCGACGAGACAGCGCTGAGCGGGACTAGTGGCAGGGAGTGGATGGTGACAGACAACGCACCGTCGACGAACCGTCACCACCGGCTCGCCGAGGCGACTCGTTGCGAGTTCCGAAGTGGCCATCATCTGCCTCTACGCGACAGTTGTAGCCATTGGAAGGCTGACGCCAATGCCACCTGTTATTGCAATAGTGGGCCACGTGACCAACACGATGGCAGTTAAAGCCAATATGCTGGTTATCAGCAGTCCTCCACTCAGTGGGATTGTGAGAGCATGCTGGAAGCCTCTGGCCTTGGGCGTAGGAAACTGGCGGACGATGGTCAGTCGCGCGGGAGGGGGCGACGGTGCAAACAGATTCCAGGCCAACATTCGAAAGCTCTTGGCGAACGATGGCATACACTAAAGGCGCCATTTGGGAGGTGGACTCACCGGCATGAGAGAATGTTGAAGCGGGAGACATAGCTTCAAGTTTTCGACGGATGATGTTCGTGACGTGCTCTGCAGTCAGTGGTGCCTGTGGTAAAGGCATGTCTTCGGACGACCATGTTGCTGCGGTGTTGGGAAGTCGAGCGAACTGATGGGAAATAAGTCAGCTCTTGGCGGCCTCAAAACGCTGGCACTCTCGGATAATGGCATCTATACTGTGTCACAGTCCTTGCATATCAGCAAATTGAACGCGTAATCGGCAATGCCTTTTATTATGTGCGTTACCTTCCCGGACTCCTCCATGCCGTCGTCTGCTTTGCGGCAAAGGGCAAGCACGTCCTGTATGTAAGACAGGTACGACTCCGATGACGTTTGAGCGCGAGATGCCAGCTACTTCTTGGCCTCTATCTTCCTGCCAGTCGATTTGCCGAACAGTTTACGCATCTTTTCTTTGCACGCATCGCAGCTGTCAATTTATGCTTCGTGGTTCTCAAACCACACTTTGGCTGCGCCCTTCAGGTAAAATAGGATGTTCACCAGCATGAACGTTTCGTCCCAGCGATAATTCCTGCTTGTTCGCTCGTACAGCGGCAACCATTCTTCAATCTCGACATTGTCCGCCCCGCAGAACGTGCCAGGGTCTCTCAGCTGGGGCAGAACAGCTGTCGTCGTTGCGGTGGCTGGTGCGGGATTGAGCCGGACCCTCTTGCGCCATTGTGGAAGAAACCAAGCGTCGGCGGCTGCGTAGCTCCATCTTGTTACCCCGCACCATCACCAAAATGTCACGGGGTGAGAGTAGGCAGAAGTTAGAAATATATTTACAGATTTTACATGGAGTACATGGTGTCCCTGAACCAAAATGGCGGAGTGGCAACAACAACACGAGCTTTTGTTCAATCGTCATCTTCGTCGTGTTTATGGTGCATTCGTTGATGTTAATGATGATTTGTATTATATATTACCTTCAGTTGTCGATGGACTACACGTAATGTACTGCCATCGACAAAAGTATGATACTCTGCAGAAAATAGTCCGTTGCAGGTGGGAATCCACAGCACCACATGACATATCACACAAGACGGCTGACTCGCACTGACACACGTGCCGGTGTCTGTGAGTGTTTATGTATAGATTTACACGTATCCGCATGCATGTAATACGTGTGTACATGCACGTGAGATTTAGAGGGGAAGTGGGTCTCTTGCAGGGCAATCTAGAAAGCCATGAAAGGAAGGTCGACACAGTTCAACGCTTCACTGTTTACATTCTGAAGCGCTTAACAACTTTCTATGCCTCAACTTGGGGGGAGGGAGGGCGCTATCTGTGGTATATAGTGAAGCGCGAACCTATCAATACATCCTGTCACGTAACGTGAACTGACGGCCGTCAGCCTAGCTTGCGATAAGCAAATCTGTCAACGTTCTGAACTATAAAAACGAGTATAAGTTGTAACGGACGGCTTATCGCTACCGTAGAGCTGGTGACAGCTTAGCCAGGCGTGGCGTATAGGGGGTGTACTGAACGGAAAGACTGGTCTCTTTTATAACTTGTTTAATTTCGATAGGAAGGACCATTCCATCAAAATACCGCTCTGGACTGAAATAAACGCAGAGAATAGCATCTAACTCGGAGACATAACCCAATTCTACTTTGCAAATCGATAGGCACAAGTGTGGCTATATTAACACTCTACGTTACAGCTTGAATTGAAGCATCCTTCGCGTAAAGTGCACAGTGTTCGGAATGGTCCCTGTGATTATGAATGCCTAAAAGCGCACCCAATCGTTGGTAGGACAGCATCTGTTAGTACTGTACTGATTGGCCCGCCACGGTGGTCCCGTAGCTAATGTACTCGGCTGCTGACCCGCACGTCGCGGGATCGAATCCCAGCTGCAGCGGCTGCATTTCCGATGGAGGCGGAAATGTTGTAGACCCGTATGGTCAGATTTGGGTGCATGGGTAAGAACACCGGGTGATCAAAATTTTTGGAACCCTTCACTACGGCGTCTCTCACAATCATATTGCCACGTTCCATTTCCCAAGTTTTTGTTATCGTCCGAAAACACCGCATGATTCTCAGCGCAAACCGCGCCTGCAGTTTTCTAGAAGGTTCCGGACTGTAGTAGATCATTTCGATAAGATCACGCCCACTGTGCGAACGGTACAGATTGTTCTGGAACCTACGCTAACGCCAGCGATAACGCTAGAACATTCGACGGCAAGAGTATAATTGCCGACGCGCTTCGCCGCTTGTCAGTTGTTGATCGAAGGCCGACGCTCCGTTCGCCGCTATCAGTCCGAGACTGCTATCTGTGCGAGACTGCTGCTGTAATTGGACTTTAAGTTTACCGGGCACAGGTTCGCCCAAATAAACAGTTCAATTCCAACACGAAGTCTCCTGTCTTCAGCCACGTCACGACCCCGTGACATCTGGTGGAGGTGCTGCTTCGTTCATGTACCGGACGCCCCCGTCAAGCCGTGAACCCAGCCCACGTCGCGGAGAAGACACCGACGCCAACCAGGAGCAGCGAACAAGCCGCCGACAGCAAGGGCTACCACCGGAGTACGGGCTTCTACCAGACAAGGCGCGGAAGACGAAGGCCATGACCGCGACTGCAGCGACAATGACAACCGCAGCGTCCCAGCCCACGATGGTCATGCATCAACCCAGAGAACCACCAATTTTCCATGGGTCATCGTTCGAAGACCCGGAGTCCTGGCTGGAGACATACGACCGTGTGGCCGCCCTCAACCACTGGGACCATGACGAAAAACTGCGTCGTGTGTTCTTCTATTTGGAAGACACCGCAAGGACTTGGCTTGAAAATCGGGAGTCCACGCTCCGAACGTGGGATGTTTTCTGCGGCGCATTCCTGCAAACGTTCGCGAGCGTCGCTCGCAAAGAGAGGGCCGCTGCCTTATTAGAGACTCGGGTTCAACTACCAAATGAAAATGTCACCATTTTCACAGAAGAAATGACCCGACTATTCCGTCACGCTGACCCAGACATGCCTGAGGAGAAAAAAGTTCGTTTCCTTATGCGAGGGATCAAACAGGAGCTCTTCGCGGGACTGATGAGAAACCCGCCGAGAACCGTCCAAGAATTTGTAGCCGAAGCGACCACGATCGAAAAGACACTGGACATGCGCACTAGACAGTATAACCGTCGCCTGACTGCAGACTGCGCTGCTGCTCAAGCCAGTAACTCCGGAGACCTGCGTGAAATGATCCGAGCGATCGTGAGGGAAGAGCTGCGCAAGCTGTTGCCTTCGGCGCAGCCTCAAGTGGATTCAATCGCCGACATTGTGCGAGAAGAAGTTCGGCAATCGCTTCAACTTCCCCACGCACCGCTGCCCGAGCCGGAAGTTATGAGCTACGCCGCTGCACTGCGCCACAACGCTCCTCCCCGTCCACGCCAAAACGCCGCCCCGTCGCACTTCCGTCGACAGACGCCACCGCCGCCACCACCCCCACCGACGTCATACCGTTCGCCAGCAGCCCAGCGCAGTGCACCGAGGAAGACTGACGTCTGGCGCACCCCTGACCATCGCCCGCTCTGCTACCACTGCGGCGAGGCCGGACACACATACCGCCGTTGCCAGTACCGACAAATGGGACTGCGTGGCTTCGCCGTCAATGCACCGCGTCCACAGCCAGGAGAACGACCACGTGACATCGCCGACTACCTGACAGGAACTCGGTGGACACCACGAAGCCCTTCGCGTTCCCCGTCGCCCAGCCGCCGCACGTCACCGCACCACCGGCAGTACTCTGGCCCAACGCGGGGCCGGTCTCCTAGCCCGTATCCGGGAAACTAAGGGCAGCAACCGGTGGAGGTGCGGTTGCTGTGCGACGAACTACCGAAGATCCTCCGACGACGACGACGCCGCGACGGAGCTTTCCGAACACAACGCCAATCAGGCAAAGCCCTGACGGCGAAAGCTCACTTACCGAAGGTGGCCTGACGACGCAACATGGAAGCAGCAGAACCAGCCGATGCAGCCGTGACCCGACGCCACGCCCTAACTGTAATGCGAGACGGCGAACTAGCGACCTCGACGTTCTTATCGACGGCCACAGTGTGACCGCTCTCGTCGATACTGGAGCCGACTATTCTGTCATCAGTGGGTCGTTCGCCGCGAAGTTAAAGAAAGTTAGGACAGCTTGGAAAGGCCCTGAAATCCGCACAGCCGGAGGTCATCTCGTAACGCCTGCAGGAATCTGCACAGCGAGAGTCACCATTAACGGCCGTATTTATCCTACAGACTTCGTAGTCCTACAGCGTTGCTCGAGAGATGTCATCCTTGGCATGGACTTCTTATGCCTCCATGGTGCTGTCATCAACCTAAAAACAAAGTCGATAACGTTATCCACAGAAGAAGCACTACCGCCGCGCACGCCGTCAGGACACCATGCCTTGAATGTGCTGGAAGAACAAGTCACCATTCCGCCTCGCTCAAGCGTCATTATTTCAGTCGGCGCTCCTAAATCACCTGACTTGGAAGGCGTCGTTGAAGGCAGTCAGCATCTGTTGGTCACCCGAAATATTTGCGTCGCAAGAGGAATTGCAGAGCTGCGGGGAGGCAAAGCAACGGTTTTGCTCACGAATTTCAGCAATGAGTACAAACATGTGAACAAAGGAACAACGGTCGCATTTATCGAAGAAATTGTCGAAGCCACCAGTGCTTTCGCCCTCGCCGATTCTGCGGAACCTGCTCAGTTGAACCAAGCCCCTCCCATAGCTTTCGACGTCAATCCCAGACTTCCCGATGATAAGCAAGAACAGCTCAAGGCCCTGCTCCTGCAATACGAAGATTGCTTTTCGTCGTCATCGAAAATTCGGCAGACCCCAATCACGAAACATCGCATCATAACCGAAGAAAATGCCAGACCACTCCATCAGAGTCCGTACAGGGTTTCGACGCGAGAACTGTGAGGCCATGAAGAGACAAGTTGATGAAATGCTGCGGGATGACATTATCCAGCCGTCCAAAAGTCCATGGGCATCCCCCGTGGTGTTAGTGAAGAAAAAGGATGGGACCCTACGTTTCTGCGTCGATTATTGCCGCCTGAACAAAATCACAAGAAAGGACGTGTATCCCCTCCCACGAATAGACGACGCACTTGATCGGCTCCATAACGCCAAGTACTTTTCGTCAATGGACCTCAAGACTGGCTATTGGCAAATCGAAGTCGACGAAAGAGACCGAGAGAAGACGGCGTTTATAACACCGGACGGCCTCTTCGAGTTTAAGGTGATGCCCTTCGGCCTTTGCTCAGCGCCTGCAACTTTTCAACGCGTTATGGATACAGTACTGGCAGGATTGAAGTGGCAGACTTGCCTTGTGTACTTGGACGACGTCGTCGTGTTTTCCACGAGTTTCGACGAGCATCTTCGGCGCCTTGAAGCTGTACTTCAAGCCATCAAGACTTCCGGACTGACACTGAAGCCAGAAAAGTGCAGATTTGCGTATGAGGAGCTCTTGTTCCTGGGGCACGTTATCAGCAAGTCTGGAGTTCGTCCCGATCCACGGAAAACAGCCGCCATCGACGACTTCCCGCCGCCCACTGACAAGAAAGCAGTGCGCCGATTTCTGGGCCTGTGTGCCTATTATAGGCGGTTCGTGAAAAACTTCGCTCGCATCGCCGATCCTCTCACTAACCTTACCAAGGCCGACGTGGAGTTTAAGTGGGAAACGCCGCAGGAACACGCTTTCCAGGAGCTAAAACATCGCCTCCAGACGCCTCCGTTACTTGCCCATTTCGACGAATTCGCCGAGACAGAAATACATACTGACGCAAGCAGCGTAGGTCTTGGCGCCGTTCTTGTGCAGAGGGCTGACGGACTTGAAAGGGTTATTAGTTACGCCAGCCGATCGCTATCCAAAGCAGAAGCAAATTATTCCACAACAGAAAAGGAGTGCCAGCCCCGCCGCGGTGGTCTAGTGGCTAAGGTACTCGGCTGCTGACCCGCAGGGCGCGGGTTCGAATCCCGGCTGCGGCGGCTGCATTTCCGATGGAGGCGGAAATGTTGTAGGCCCGTGTGCTCAGATTTGGGTGCACGTTAAAGAACCCCAGGTGGTCTAAATTTCCGGAGCCCTCCACTACGGCGTCTCTCATAATCATATAGTGGTTTTGGGACGTTAAACCCCACATATCAATCAATCAATCAAATCAATCAGAAAAGGAGTGCCTCGCCATCATCTGGGCTACGTCGAAATTTCGCCCCTACCTCTACGGCAGGCCCTTCAAAGTTGTGAGCGACCACCACGCATTGTGTTGGCTAGCCACCTTGAAGGACCCTTCAGGTCGCCTCGCACGATGGAGCCTGAGACTTCAAGAATATGACATTACTGTCATTTACAAGTCTGGCAAAACACACTCCGACGCCGACTGTCTCTCTCGTGCGCCTGTCGACCAACCGCTACCCGACGACCCGGATGACGACTACTTCTTAGGAACGATAACTACCGACGACTTCGCTGAGCGACAGAGGGCCGACCCGGAACTTAAGGCCCTAATAGAATACCTCGAAGGCAGGACCGCCGAAGTCCCGAAGGTATTCAAGCGCGCACTTGCGTCGTTCTTTCTACCGAACGGTCTTCTACAAAAGAAAAACTTTTCACCGCTTCGAGCTAAGTACCTCCTTGTGGTGCCTTCAGCTCTGCGACCCGAACTCCTGCAGGCCCTGCACGACGATCCGACGGCAGGGCACCTCGGTGTTTCTCGCACGCTCGCGAGGATACAAGAAAGGTACTACTGGCCACGTCTTACCACCGACGTCACTCGTTATGTGCGAACATGCCGGGACTGTCAGCGACGCAAGACACCGCCGACAAGGACAGCGGGACTTCTGCAGCCAATTGATCCACCTTGCCGACCTTTCCAGCAGATTGGTATGGACCTACTGGGGCCGTTCCCGACGTCAGCTTTCGGAAACAAGTGGATCGTGGTAGCTACCGACTACCTCACCCGCTACGCCGAAACAAAAGCCCTGCCAAAAGGCAGTGCATCCGAGGTAGCTAAGTTCTTCGTCGAAAATATCGTCCTACGTCACGGCGCCCCAGAGGTCCTTATCACCGACAGAGGAACGGCATTCACTGCCGACTTAACTCAAGCAATCTTGGCATACAGCCAAACAAACCACCGCCGGGCGACAGCGTACCACCCACAGACCAACGGCCTCACCGAGCGGCTTAACAAGACGATCGCCGACATGCTGTCAATGTACGTCGATGTCGAACACAAGACGTGGGACGCCATTCTTCCGTATGTGACCTTCGCATACAACACGGCGGTGCAGGAGACGACGCAGATATCTCCATACAAATTGGTCTACGGAAGGAGCCCGGCAACGACGCTCGATGCCATGTTACCCAACGTCACCGACGAAGAAAACCTTGATGTGAGCGAGTACCTTCAACGCGCCGAAGAAGCCCGACAACTTGCGCGTCTCCGTATCAAGAATCAACAGACGACCGACAGCCACCGTTACAACCTTCGACGACGCTTCGTGGAATACCAGCCCGGTGAACGTGTTTGGGTGTGGACGCCGATACGCCGACGTGGACTAAGTGAAAAGCTTCTGCGACGGTATTTCGGACCGTACAGGGTGGTTCGACGGCTCGGCCCACTTGATTACGAGGTTGTCCCCGACGGCATCACGAACTCTCAACGACGCCGATCGCGACCTGAAATCGTCCATGTCGCGCGCCTCAAGCCGTTTCATGCGCGTTAACAAACTGAACTAGTGTTTTTTTTTGCATTATTGTTGTATCGTAATTTATTCATTGTACTTTCTTGCATTATTATTGTACTTTCATCTTTAGTTAAAGCATCGGGACGATGCCTTTTTTTTCAGAGGGGGGCAATGCCACGTTCCATTTCCCAAGTTTTTGTTATCGTCCGAAAACACCGCATGATTCTCAGCGCAAACCGCGCCTGCAGTTTTCTAGAAGGTTCCGGACTGTAGTAGATCATTTCGATAAGATCACGCCCACTGTGCGAACGGTACAGATTGTTCTGGAACCTACGCTAACGCCAGCGATAACGCTAGAACATTCGACGGCAAGAGTATAAATGCCGACGCGCTTCGCCGCTTGTCAGTTGTTGATCGAAGGCCGACGCTCCGTTCGCCGCTATCAGTCCGAGACTGCTATCTGTGCGAGACTGCTGCTGTAATTGGACTTTAAGTTTACCGGGCACAGGTTCGCCCAAATAAACAGTTCAATTCCAACACGAAGTCTCCTGTCTTCAGCCACGTCACGACCCCGTGACAATATGGTGGTTTTGGGATGTTAAACCCCACATATCAATAAAATAAGTACTGTTTTATATTTGAAAAGAGAAATACACAGAAAAGTCTAACCGCCTTACTGAACTAAGCGAAAAAAAAATAAATCACTGCTGTTTACTACGTCGTGAGCTTGGGTGCAACAAAAGTGCAAGTTTCTTGCAACCCGAATATTTAGAAAAATTACAAAACTAAGGCGCGTGTATTAGACATTCGCGGATGTTTATTAAGGCAAGCGTGGGCGGACGCGTAAGGGTTTTTGCTTGCCACATTGAGAAAGAGGTGGTCTGCAGAGGCCGCCTAACTGCATAATTTTGGTTTGAAGCCACGTGGTAGACCTCAATGTAAATGCATTAGTGATGTTCAGCGCCGGAAGAATCATGGACTCAAATGAGTGCGAACAAATTGAGAGCAGATAAGCGCCATTAGGTCATTTTTCATCACAACGTCTTTCTGCGTGTTGATTTGCGATTTTCTTCGACTAACAGCGTAAAACAATTGCTTTAATTATTGCAGAAAAGTTTCGTGAGTGGCCGGTTCATACTCAGTGCAAGGTAACTGTATGGCGCTGGCACAGTTTGGGACATTACCGAACTCCGCTAAGAGCATGTCACTTCTTTCTTGTTTAGTTGAGGTATTGTCTTTTGAGTAACACAGTGCCTAAGGCTTTAAAGTATATATGGCTTTAAATAACTTACATATTGCTGTATTCGAGAGGACGGTAGTGCTGCGGCATCTTGATTTTGACAACCCATATGCGCCTAATGGTGTTGTCGAAAACTCTGATAAAAGCCGTGTTTTAGAGCGCATGGTACTCAGTTGTAGTTTAATAATAAATAAAAGCTGCGTAAACAACCATGAAAATTGGACAGCACGTCAGGCTTCTAAGGTCTAAAATCTCAACGGCCATAAATTGTCACATAAAACCACTACAGCGCCCTGGCCTCGCTTCGGCAAGCCCATTGGGGGTCTCGTGTTGCGTTTGTTGAATGCGTTGCGTCCGATGAATGAAGTTCATGGGGGAGGGACAGCAACCGAAGCATTAGAGAAAAGGCAGCCCGCGAAGCGTTCGCCTACGAGAGTGTTGCGGTGGGCGGCGAGTGTACCCCAACTCATTCGAAGATAGATCTATTGTCTTGCTCGAGTTTTGGCTCATCAAATGGTCTCATTTGTCATTTATATAGCCAGAGACCTGTCAAGATGGCGCTGTCTACGTGGGCAGCGGCCCCTCGGCGAGTCAGTTTTGTACGCGTTGCAGACTGGCAGCGGTGAATAAATAACTTGACAAACACTCTCCTATGACGACCCTCTCTACATTTCACGCCGTTCCGTCGCAATACACGTATGTAGGTGGTACTGATGTAAGAAAAAACAAGGATAAGTGGCATGAAGGCCATTGTAGCATTGTCTGTAAACAACATGAGGAGCGACTTCATGAAATTCCTGGTCGCTACAGTGAGGTGCTTAGGAATTTTCTGCATTTTTGAGATCTAGGAAGCACAGAACAGCATAGGGGATCTTACGTCAAAGTTGGTTTTTTAGACTTAAAAGTGCGGACTTGCATTTCTGTGCAAATGTGATCATTAGACTGTTGACTGTGTCATAGTCCATAGTCATCACATAGGAACAGATGTTAAAATCAACTAGCAGCTACAAAATACCTTGAAACTACACAGGACTTTTGACATGCGCCTGGCCTCAATGCGGTGTTCAACAAGCTCTTTACACATCACACTAAACCAACTTCTCTAAAAAAAACTTTTTCGTGGCAAGGCACGCAGCAGTGCTCCTTCTAATTGTACACATTTGTTTCTATCACACCAATCTCTCTCTTTTCTCCCTCTCTTCTATGCACTTTTTTTTTCTTAACCCTTTCCATCAACAGCGTATTTGCCATTCCACAAATAAAATCCTTGGCGCTAACTTAGGAAGCTTTGTACCTATATGGTACTTTGTGTGCAACGGCAATGTAAACGATTCCTGTTTATAAAAACAACCAGCCAAATTTGTGATGCTCTGTAGCATCAAACCAACGTACTATATATGTGGAGAGTCTGGCTAGTTTAGCTGCAACCTTTTCCGACTGAATCGGCATGCGCGTCATGCGAGTTCTACTCGGCGGCACCGAGTTTCCAGAGCACCGATGGAAATCGCGACCTGTATAAAGTGTTTTGGTTGGCGAAATGCTTTGTTTTGTTCCATTGCGTCAATGCTACTCACACTGACGACATCTATCACGGGAATCTTTCCAGTACTCCAAGCGATAAAAAACTACACATTCATTGGGATTCTTTTCCACCTCTATTTCAAGGTAACCTGCAATTGATTGATATGTTTGGTTTAACGTCCCAAAACCACCATATGATTGAGATACGCCGTAGTGGAGGGCTCCGGAAATTTCGACCATCTGGGGTTCTTTAACGTGCCCCCAAATCTGAGCACACAGGCCTACAACATTTCCGCCTCCATCGGAAATGCAGCCACCCCAGCAGGGATTCGAACCCGCGACCTGCGGGTCAGCAGACGAGTACCTTAGCCACTAGACCACCGCTGCGGGGCAGGTAACCTGCAAGGCAGTTCGTCGCGAAAAAGTAAGAGTTACGGCATAAGGTCGAAGCAATGAATGCAATAGCAACACATGGGTTTGTTATCCGAAGTAAAGCTGGACGTAATGCCATCCCTTTTTCGTCTTGCTTCAGAGTGAAAGTGAAGCCAGAGACATTTAGGATGCCGCTTTCATCCTACTCTATGTGCTTTAGTGAACCCACCCCTCCACTGATCAAGGGACACGTCAATGTTTAGGGAAATTATGTATGGCTTGTCTTAACAAAGTACATACCTGGTTCAAGAAGGCATCTTTTAAGCCCATTGACTCTATGCCAGCGGATAATGTTAGTGTGATGGGCAGTATGAGTGGCGTGGGGTACTTGGTTAATGCAGGGTGCGAAGAAGGGAGGGGTTGCTGGTTCGCATATCCGTTGTGTGCCTTGAAAATTTTCTTTGTTTCTTTCACGGGTTGGATATATATATATATATATATATATATATATATATATATATATATATATATATATATATATATATATATATATATATATATATATGGAACATGATGGTGGGCTACGGCGAAAATCAGCCTTGATTGTTAGTATTATTACTATCGCATTATAGAAGAACATTCGCGTTCTGTAGCACTCCATTCCAGTATAAAAGAGCCCATGTTTCTAATATGTGGGCATGTTAGCTCCCTTTAGGCAATATTTCCTTCTAGAAACGATGACCTCGTTATAGTTCGGCGCGTAGGGAAACTGCGAGCATCGAGGACTTTTCGAAATTTTGACGCTATGTCTTGTAGACAACGCGAATGCATCAAAGTTTATCTTTAGTGCCTTAAAGTAGGTTTTTTCAAGTGTTAATAATATTTGAAACTGGAAGAGGAATATCGCCAAATATTGTCGATAAATTTTGTATTGAGTATAGGCATATTCATTGCTCTGCTATTTTACTAATCACGATGTATAGCTTCGCATGTCAAAAATGAGTCTGCTATGAAACCAAAAGCTTCTTTAAAACTTATTATGCAGTCGTGACTACGATGAAGATGTTGCATCACGAATTACTGCATCGTACACAACTATCCACGTCAATTGTATTGCTTTAGGACCACAATCGCTACGTGCTACTGCTGTCATGGAGTCAGTCCACTGGCATTAGTTATCCATGAAGGCACTGCTTAGCTCCCCACCACATATTAGCCGCATAGTCGCCCTACACCTCACCTCTGACGTCGATAGCCATTATGGCTCGTAAAAAAAGGTGAAGAATAAACAGCCAATAAATATAGAACGCTAGTTCTCTATTTATTGGCTGTTTTTTAGAGAATGCTGGTTCTCCGCTTTAGCACTGAACATTGTACATATTTTGTTCTGTACCCTACAAAGCCAATTAGTCGCGGTCTTTTCAAATGAATCATCGTGCCAAACACCGAGAAACAAATGGCTCTTCTATCTTTTCACAGGCAAGCGAGCTTGCTTCGTCTCTCGGCAGGCGGGGGAAAGCTGGACCGTTTCGCCATTAATGTGTATGATATTGCAGTTCTCCCCCTTCTCTTTGCTATATCCTGCAAGCCATATCCCTCGAGGAGTCCATACGCCGATTGTCGAGAGGCATCAGACGCAAGAAGAACACAGCCTCTACGATTATTCGTTAAGCACCAATCTAGAAGGTATCGCCTCCACTTCTGTTTTGGTTTCTGCAATGAGGCAGGGCACGGCAGGCACCGAAGTTTGGTCACGTTAGACGCTTCAGTCCCTTAATGTACACGGGGACGTACTGAAACCGGTCGTGCTAAACAGCCGTTCAGAGTGAAAGACATGCTCTCGTTTTGATACAATCCGCTAGGCTCTTTACTGTCACTGCAAGATTGTGGTTGTACCAGGCACTGCAGTAATGCGTGCACACAAATGCAAAATGGTACACAAGCGACCAGTCAAACCCTACAATAATGCTTCATTTCGCCGATCTCCCGCTGCAGCAATTTGAAGTTTTTAAAATTGCGTTCTTTTTGTTTCGGCGCTAAGAGATTGCGTACTGAAAGCTACGAAAGCGTTTTCCTATTATGTAACATCATGAGGCGGAACTTCAGCGCCAGTACGAAAGTGTGGTTGTCATGGATTTGGCACTACTACTTTTTTTTTTGCTTCGCCAGACGTGAAGTAACGAAATTCTCGAAAACTTTCGTGTTGAATATTTGGTTCAATAAAAC
Organism: Rhipicephalus annulatus; assembly: GCA_013436015.1. Classification (NCBI taxonomy): domain Eukaryota; kingdom Metazoa; phylum Arthropoda; class Arachnida; order Ixodida; family Ixodidae; genus Rhipicephalus; species Rhipicephalus annulatus. The sequence continues at coordinate 104,771 of WOVY01014675.1, forward strand.
TTCCAGCTGGGCGAGTTCATTCATACTTGAGGTAGACTGGTGTGCGCAAATAAAGACAAGAACTTGTTTTATTTGCGCACAACAGTATACCTTAAAGGGGGAACTTTGAGTCACTTGAAACATAGTGCAGTCCATTTTAATTATTAATACATTGACAAAGCCAGACTGAGAAGAAATAAATATTTGTGACGTCGCGGTGAGCTATGACGGACACTTCAAAGCGATGTTCTCGATGTTCCTGATTTCCCGGTTTCTTTCAGCTGGTTGAGCACATCTCTTTTCATCTTTTAGTATACCTTACTTTTCTCTTCATTGGCTTATAGGCATTTATTGCAATTCTTTTAAATTCATACCTATGAACAATACTCAGCAACGGAAAACAATATTTTGTTGTGGTTGTCTTGATTAAATGAAACCACGGCTGCAGCCATGGACTCCTGGTCGCAACTTAGCTACATTTATAAGCACATTTCTGATATTCAATTCCTGCTCATTTTAAAGGTCGTCGTCAACACTCCTTTGAGTTCGGCAGCATGCTTCGTAAAGAGTAATAGGCGTGCGCTTCATATCGCTTATCGGCAGTCGCAGGCTCATTATTACGTGAGAAAAGCTTCCCTTTGTGGGAACAGGGAAATGAAAAGGGGGCATAACGTGGATTAAGCAAACAGACAGAAACAGACAGATAGACGGGGATATTTGGCGCTTTTCTAAAACTGGACCTTTGTATACTTGAAGAAACCTACAGACCATGGAACGTATTTGAATAAAAGCTGGAAAACAGCAATCCCAAGGAAGTGTCCTTAAATTTCTGAAAAAATAAATGAATTATTGACAGAAGCACCTACACACGTACCGTAACTCATCTCCCATACGCGGATAAGTGAAAACTTGATGTATATAATATTTTAGTAAATCCGTACGCTTTTTTTTATCATTCACTGGCGTTACGTACTCGGAAACGAAAAATCACTTTGCGCAAGGTTCCGCTTGTACGAGGGCAGACATTTTCGCAAGTGCAATTTTGGTCACTAATTTATACCAGATGCATTGCTCACGCATAAGTGGGAAATAAAACACGGGAGCAGTAATTTGAAAGCGGCAAGTGTAGTGTAAAACGGAAGACATTTGTGTGACATCACGTAGCCGATTTTCTGTCTAATAATTACACGCTACTGGCTTTGGACCATAGACTGTGTACGCACCTGTCTCTGCGGTCACAATTCTGCCACAATTATAGGGTATATCTCCGTAACCAAAGAAGTAAGTGATACCTGGAAACTAGTCACAACAATTCTTTACAAAACTGGCGCAATTTACGTGTGCATCAAGGCGTGAAAATGTGATTCGCAACACTGCAACCTCGTGAGCATTCAGCACACGTAAGGCACCAGATAGGTGTCGGAAAGGATGAATCAGGTGTCCTATACACAGAACAAGGTTGCTTCCTTTGAGCCACTCTGGGAAAAATAAGAACAGCAAAGGAAGCGTAGCTTCAGCTTACGGAGCCAGTATGACCTAGAAGAGACGTTTAGCGGCACGAACAAAAGGCCGCCGACGTTTCTTCATGGCACCTAGCCTCCCGAACAAGGCACACACCGCTCAATTAGGAGAGATGATTACCTCGGCTTGCTTGTGCGCGTAGAAATCGCTTGCTTCTTCGGTTTCATTCCAACAAACCGCCAACCTTGCTTTCCCTCCACAGCCGCCCCTTTCCCTGAAGTTGGTTCTTACCCTTTTCTAGTTTTTTCCGGTACTTCATTAGGTAAATATGCTGGTGGTCACGGCGCGTGCTGAAAGTTAAAGGAAGTCACATGCAGTGAAAGTTGGGCGTGTATATTGCCGAGGGTACGAGAAAGTAGATGGTTCGCTTTTTAAATGCCAAGTATTTCTGGACGGACAGCAGCAACTTCGAGCGTATCTATCTGTCTAGCCCATTACGACTTTGTGCTCTCTTGGCCGTGTTGTTAATGGAATGTATACCGAAATCGATATGACTAAACTCGAGTACATGATGAACATAAATAAAAGATTATATCATGAAAATCATTTGTTACTTGTCGTGGACTACATTTTTACGTGTCATGGCCTTGGCGCGCTTGCGGCTGTTTTGTTACCTTGATTTGTACAAAAATTTGTGTGGCGAGATAAGGAGATAAGTGTATATAAACATTAGTGACAGGGTTTAACGGTGAAACCATGAAACGCTTGTTAGGTGCACTATCCTGGTGTTAGGTGCACATTAAATGGTCTCAATGCACTCACAGCCGTTTAATTAAATAGCTACATGCCGAAGCCGGTATGACGAAACATTAATGTGTGATACATATACAATATCTGAAGGAAAGCGTAAACTTAGGGGCTCGTTTTCCTTGTTAGGCACAATATAATGAGAAGTAACCGACAATAGTGCCAGAGAAAGTATAGGAGATTGTAATGAATGTAATTGTAATGTAAATTTGAAAAAAAAGTGGACCAAAAGTCAATTTTGAATAGACAGGAACCGCACCTACGACTTTCGAATGACGCGTTCGATGCTCTACCAACTGACTTGCCACGGCAGCTATGCCCTTGTCCACTTTATTGAGAATATATGTGTCTTAAACGTGGGAGTGTCCGAATGACGCTGGCTGGCGTGGAAGCGTCAGTCAGACTGTCGCTGACTGACGCTGACTGAACAGCCGTCTTTGGTTGTGCTGAATCACAAAACAGAAGCTCTTACTTGCGAACATTGAATATCCAATGAAAAAACAAGCAAGGCGTCACTGTTTCCTTCCTTTCTTTGTAACTAAGTTCCTTTCTTTCAACGTGAAGTGGAGCGTTCTTCCACCACAGGAAAGCACTGGTGGGGGCAGCGTTTCACCTAAAAGCAGTAATTATTGACACTGGACACGGTCCCTGAAAGATCAAAGGTGTGCCACGTCACGGGCTCATCTCGCACGCAAAGCCTGTCATTAGGGGTCGTTCATGCTCACGTTCTCCGCAAGTGCGGAGCGTGTCAGTGGCCGTCCCACTTTTGCCTTTTTAGAGCCTTTGTAAAAGCCCGATTCACCGTTTTTTTTAAAGTGCCGCTGATAAATGCTGTATTCTGCGTTCTTCGTTACATCCCCCTGTCCCTTATTGATGGTCGTTTAACAAAATTTTATTTCAGTTATCTATGATTGCGATATAAAGTAGAACGAAGTAAAGCCTTGGAATAATTTTTCTACAATAATAATTAAATATGGCAGGTTCCACCTCGCAGTCTTCCGTTGTACCCATCATTCGCAGCAATTTAATTTTTGAAGCTCTATGGTTCCTTCAAAATCAAGCAGAATGACTTCAGGATATAAAAACTGAGAAACTTTTCCTCTTCTTCATAATTTGTAACACATTTCAATAGCAGTATGATATTTCTATTGCTCTAACAAAGTGTTGGTAATGGTAGTAGCAGTCGCTGACCACTGACCGTCGAGTCAGCGGTTAAGCAACATAACCACAAACCACCCAGGCAGGTTTTCGGTGAGAATTCAACGTATCTAAACTACGTAAGAACTGACAAATTCACGAATAATAACACTCACGAAGAAGCTCAATTATTGGTACCAGCTTACTTCTTTTCTTCACGAGAAATGTGTATAAATGTGATGTTAGGCTTTCGTATGAACACATATTGTGAAAATCTCTCTTCCTATTAACAGAATTTAGCATGAACAAAGAACGAGTTGTTCCTTCTCGCCATTATACGTGTGCTTGTCTGTTGGCTGGGCGCCCACCAATTGTTATAGTGGTTGACTGATTGACTAAATAGTTAATAAATTTTGGACACAAGCATGTATTGATGGTATTTGAAATGTGCAATACATATTTTATTTTCAGTTATCGACATCTATTCGCTCGCTGCAGGATTTCTAATTGTCACCGGCAAAGGCAGTTTAGAACACCTAAAAAGAGAGATCTGCTGAACCTAGCCGATGAGAGCTCTTAACGAGGCGCACTAAGTAAACTTCGCGTGAGGCAACAGAATCTGCTGTTCCACGATCATCGCCTGCACTCGTAGCGTGCCGCGTCGCCGCTTATTATGAACACTTTGCTTTCCTTTTCGTATCCGAGTTCGGCACGGCAGGACGCGATCCATCTTGGTCACGTTTCTCTGTTGACGCGACGCAAAAGCGTAGGTGCCGCCACTTCGCCCCTCACGAGAGTGGCGACCATGTCTGTGTTCGTGAGCGTCAAATGATGGGTGTCCGCTGTGCACTCGACACTATCCTTCTCCTGCCTTTTCTCCTTTTATTTTAATTGCGAAGAATTTCTTAGTGAGCTTCGACGACGTTGACCGTATCTATCTATCTATCTATCTATCTATCTATCTATCTATCTATCTATCTATCTATCTATCTATCTATCTATCTATCTATCTATCTATCTATCTATCTATCTATCTATCTATCTATCTATGTAGCTGCATACAATCTTCAGCTCTCCTGGCCGTTTCGAAAACGGAATCTGTACCAAAGTTGATATGACATAACATGACTTTATGCCGAGCATAAGCGAGTAGTCATAACATAAAAATAATGTTTAGTATGTCATGAGTATCATGATTTATCATGATATTCATTATCTAACATGATCTTGCAGTGGTTTAGTTCCCATGACATATTGCAAAACTGGTATGGTATGACATGACTGCATGGCAAACGTGACTGGTAATAATTGAGTGTAGCGTCGCGTACAAAGTTGTAAGAAGAAGTAGCTGCCAAGAATCAATTCTTAAAATTTCGTACGCGGTGCTACACTCTATTATTGCAATGAAATACCAACGAGCCTGCATAGACACCCTTGTTCAGTATTAGCGACAAGCCCTAACGTGGAAATTATGACATGAGTGTCATGTAAGAACACGACTACATACCATACTCATGATGCGCTCGTGGCCATTTGGCTAGCTAGACATATATCAAATGCGGTGTCACGTACGTGACGTGAATGGATGACGAATGTGCAAACATGTAATCATGTCATGCGTGTCATGTCATGCGTGACATAACTACATGGCACGCTCATGATGCGCTCGCGGCCACTTCGCTAGCTTCACATATATAAAATTTGGTATTACGTGACAAGGATGGCCGACGAACACAATTTCCGTGTGCAAACATGATAAATGCGACATGGAAGTCATGTACGGTATATTTTACATGCCTATACCACTGATGGTGCTGGTATCGCAACTGTTAGTCTGGCCGTCGTTCCACAACTGCAAAACACATGCTTGCATCTTGTTTAGATAAGTGAGTGCTTAACATTTCAACTGGTGTTTACTATGTACTACAACCATCCGTCGCATAGAGTTGTCCTTATTTTAAAGTATATACAATCGTCCTCATTCGTGCTTTGCTTATCATCGATTCCTTGTGTACGTGGGATCTGCCATTTTTGTTTCTTAGTTCTATCGCTATCATATGATTTTTAGTTTTGAAGCAGATACAACCACGGGCCTATCGCTTTCGTTGACGTGACAATCAAGGATGCTGAAGGCGGCTACTAGCCTGGCGGCCTCCTAGACGCTCGCCAACCGTGGTCGTGTGCCCTGGATATCACCCTTAAGCCTGTTTCACATGCGAGCGATTTTGCTCCAAGAGCGGAGCGGCAGCCACCGCGCGAGGCCAGAACAGGATTCTACCGTGGCGACTAGACGCCCTTGTGAAATTCGCCAGAGTTAAAAAAATTCGCTAGCGGCACAAGCGGCAGAGCGACCAGTGACGTCGTTTGACACGTGATGACGGGGGCGGAGTCGAGAAGTTGACGCGCGCGCTGCGAGGAACTGGTTCCACAGAAAAGAACAACTCGCTGCGACTGAGTAGCAGACCACATCCGTTCTCTCCCCGGCTCACAAATGTTTCGCGCTGCTTTCAACAAGTCGCTGATAGAAGTTCTGAAACGATCTCTTTTTTGGGACGTCAAGATAGAGGATTTCCGCAAGAACCATAAGAAGAGCATTCTTTGGGAAGAAATTGCCGAAGTCGCATACTTCCATAAAGTAATGTCGTGGCTGAACTGGCCATGTTCACTGGTGAAGTTGAAAAGCAGCTGTTTTCCTTTCGTTGCTCTCGACGATGCTTGCGCCGTAGTGACAATCGCGTGCGATGTTTTTTTTTTATTTCAATAACATCATTACTACTTTCTTTTTTGTTTTTGCGTTTTCATCAAGAGTTATTCACAAGTAGAGGAGCCGCATGGCACGCCGTACTTCTATGTCGCTGCAATTGCTGCTGGTTTAACAAATGACGACATTTGGTGACGCGGTGCATAGATGAAAGGCTTCACACGAACGAGAAAGCAAGGACGGCTGCTATGGTAGTCAACTTGAGAAGTAGCAATCCACACAGTTCACTCAAAAGGAATTTCGCGATGTGACTCAACAAAGAAGGGGCGCGAAGCTTGCTGTCATGGTTCGTGGAAATAAGGCACTCATCAGGGGCCTTTATTTCTGTTCTCCCCTTCAACAACATCTCCAGTTCTCGCTAAAACCCTGGCTGACTTGTCCGCGTCCTCTGCGACGCTTTCCTAGCAATTAGCAATTGCACCGCAGAGCGCCCAAGTTTGCAGGCTGTCGACAGGTTCTGCCACACTGGCCAGCTGCTCTGCGTGACACTCAGTGCAGGAATGGGCGGCTCACTAGGCGAAAATAGATGTTCGGTCACGAGCACAACATATACTGCGTAGATAACGAAGAAAAGCTGTTCATTTCAGGCCCCAGTGCAGCAACACATGCCTAGAAGCATGAGTCTATATTACACGGTCGAATGCTACCAATTAAATGTCACTATGTGCCGACGGCAAAGGTGTATTGTAAGAAATGATGTGATACTTCGGCTTTCCTGCTCGCCACCACCGCATTTATGGACGCAAATGCAAGCTAAAGCAAAAATTGCTGCGTAGTCCCTTACCTGCGCCGTGCACAAGTGTATATACAGCAGCCTAAGAACCGGGACAACGAGTGTATCACGTATATTATGCTACCTGCCATTGGTGAAACTCTTCCTGGAGTGCTTTATTGAGTCATTGAAAAATCTGAGAGGCTTACTGTATAGGGTAGAAGCATACGAATTCGAGTGCCAGAAGAGATGTAGACAATTCAAAAAACCCCAATGAAGGCTGTGTTCGCATGAGTCAAAGGGTTACCACAAACACTGCCGAAGCTTATTACTTAGAGTTTTTAAACTCTTATTTTGACTCAAGCGAACAGGTACAAAAATTTAGGTATAAATTTTGCGAGTTGTGTATACTGGGCTGACAGAAACCTCGTTCAGTGTCCGAATGTTAAATCGCTTAAAGCAAAAGCAATGAATCGGAGAAACATGGGAAGTGCTGCGCAAACCACGCTCGCAGTTCTTAAGCAATCACCTAGCTGGTACAGCTGTATAATAAAACCCTACGAGCAAACTTTTTTATTTTTGCTTCTCCATGGTCAGTTATATCAGTTATATGAGCACGCAACAAGAATCACACGTGAAAAAGCCAGGAAAAAACAAAAAATCAACTGAAAACGTTGCTTATTTGTTGTAAGATGCATGTTAAAACTGTTAAATCAGTGTACAGACGCGTAAAGGTCGAGCGGCTATTTATGATGACCCTCGTAGCTCAGGGGCGCCAAATGAAGGACACTTGGAGGAGAGCACGGCTTTCAGATACCACTGAAAACAGCGGTTGACCGGCGCCTTCTGCGGGCAACTGCCCGCTAGAGCGGCGGGCATGGCGGAACAGCAGCGGTAGCAGCGGCGCATGTGAAACGGACGCGCGTCCGCGCGTCCTTTCGCCGCTCGTTCGCTCGCATGTGAAGCAGGCTTTCGAATATGCGCTTGTCACCGCATTGACAGAGCGAAATGTTGGGTTCATTTGGCAATGAAAGGCTTACGCACATTTCAATAATTCCTGTTTATTGTGAGCTAAAAGTGTGCCTTGATAGTAATGTGCTCGTTTATTGAGAACTATTTATTTTCGACCTACTCTGGTCCTCTAACGTGCACCAAAATCTAAGTAGAAGGCTACCTTACTTTTTCCGGCAATGAAATGCTGCCACCTTGGCTGGGAATGAAAACCATGACCAAAACTTGAGCTACGCGTCGCCCAAGCCTCCGAAGCTACCATTACAGGTGCACGCCTGACGGAGGCAGAGAAAAAAAATGCAACCATGTGCGTTAGAAGAAACGCCCTCTCTATAAAGTTCTCATTAGGAGCCCCACGACGTTCCAACTATAGTATGTTCGTTGATTGGTTGTTTGGTTTCCTGGTTTATCGCAACTAGTTTAGAAGTACGAAAACACAAATAAACGAACGACAACAGAGACACAGTAAGAAAAGGGCTTAATACAGGGCTATTGGCGACAAGATCGGGCTATAGGTGGCATCACCGTCCCCGCGAAATTGTGGATAGTGTAGGTGACGCATATACAGATATACGCAGCGGTGCTTCGTTGTGTGCGGTTTGAGCCAATTGTCGGCGTATAAAATGCGGACTGCAGTTTGCTGGTAATACCTGCGCTCTTCTCTAGTGAGTCGGTGCACGACACCTATGAGTTAACATTATCTACGAGTAAAGCGCCTTCAGCTTTTTATAGGAATTCTCGCCCTGGGTAAATCTCTTACGCTTTAACTTGTACTTGTACTTGTACTTGTATTGTACGTGGTTAGCTTGGGTTCCACCTGCTACGCACTGCTGCAGCGTGATTGAACTACTTATTTACATTTTTGTCATCTGCATAATACAAAAAGAGAGAACGAAACATGGTAGTAAACTCGAATATCTGTGGGATTTGTTCTATACCACCGTTCGCACCTTATACGCATACGAGTTTTTTTTTCTCTCATTCTGTTCCCCGAGATAAGTGGGACATTCAATAAATCTAGCCAGAAAAGCTTAGCGGCTGACGGTGCTTTGCGCTACACTGCGTTTACCACGTGTGCGCACGTTTTCACCAGTAAAGATATAATAAATCTTGTATGTGAGTTCAGCTAAAAGCTTTCACTGGTGGATTACGTGCATGACAGGGCAACAACAAAAAGCCTGGTTATTCGGACAAGCATGTTTTTTTAAAGGCCATTACCTTCCATCGGTCACAAACAGTTCCACACAAATGCTGAAGAAAATTTAGCTATTATGAAACTTTCAGTGAAATATACGACATTATATATAAGGCATGCCATCTGAATTATTTTCAACGTCTCGGCTCTTGAAAGGTTTCCTAAATCTAAGCACACCTTTGCGTACGGTAACTATGTTTTCAGAACACTTACGTACCGATGTGTCACAATTTATGTGATAGTAATATTTCTATGCAGTGGTACCACGGCCAGATAAACAAAACTAAAGCTTTAATATTGATCGATAAGCTAGTGCCATAGTTGCACACCTACCAACATTGCGAAAGTTCGTGGCCTAAAGCTTTTAAAGGCGAAGCATTTCTTAGCGAACTTCGGCGACTATGCTTTGAAAATTAACGCGCTCTGGTGATTGAAGCACCATCACGTACACTTTTTCTGATTAAAACTATCACGTCTCTATAATTCTCGTATAGTATGTGACAGCCTGAAGCGCTTCGAAGATATTAGAATATGGAATTTGGTCCACCAGCATCCACACTCCATACATAACCTTATAAGCCAGTGATACTACCCTCTAAGGTGCTTGTTCAAAATAATTATTATGACACAAATATGAACACACTGTTATTCCGAAAAGTAAGTGTGAAGGTATATTCACAGTTGTTCTTGCTAGGCATGTCAGCTTTTGTTTTTACCTAAACAATCATAACGACGAAGTATTGACATATTCTTTTCTGATTTAAATAACCATAAGTCTCATTATCTAATTATCTTTATCCCATAAACTGTCAAGAGTGCATCAAGCTTCATCAAAAGCTAATTTTACAGAGGCTTCGAACATAGCTCATTCACGTTTATCGTCTATTGAGATGCAAGCCGTTAACCATCTTTGCTACTAAGTGTGCTTTTTTGTTTGCACTAGCACGTGTGTTGAACCCTTCTGGGCCTAAGTCAATTTACATAGTACCTATTTTTACAAATGTGATTATTGCTGAATTGAGTACACCCAAATGTGGCTTAGCCACTCAACAGGTGATTGCACATTTACGGTTTCATCTTCTATTTCACGTTTTCTTTCATGAACGAAGCAAATGTCAGAATACTCTGTTCAATGGGTTTTGTGAAAACATCCACATGAGTACGTTTATGATAAAAAATACGCCGTTATACGAAGCTTTGCTTATTTACAGTGACAAGAAAAATCTGATCTTACCCACTTTCACTCACCACCATGACCCCGGAATCTGGCATTTATTAGTTCGCCATAGTACAGCACCTTAACTTTGAAGTGAGGCTTATTTCATGCATCACAATATTTTCGTAGTTGCTTTTACTGCGCTAACAACAGAGTACGAAAAACTCCAGACGCGTTCATGAGCTATGGATGAAAGAGGCAGGGGCTTGTCCGTTTGAGAGGCACATAATATGCGCGCTCTCCGTGCACACGCGAGCTCCCTGTAAATAAACAAAAAACATTTCCACGCAACCTTAGCCACATACATAAGCAACTAACCTTCAACACGGGCACCGGCACATGCATACGCGAAAGTAAAAGCAAGTTAGAGGAAACGGTCGGCCACTCCTGCATTTTGTCCAGCGACTGAACGGTCTACGTCGGTCCATAAAAGAAGTCGAGGCCTCGGCACGGCGTTGGCTCTCGCCAAACAGAACATGCGTCTTGAAGCCGGAAGTTTCTCGACCCCGCATGCAGTTGCAGGGCTGGAACCACGCTGAAGCCCAGGGGTCCCGACCCAGAGTGTTTACGACGAACTAGCCCAAGCGCGAATGTATCGGGTGCAGTGAATGGCTCCTCGCTTGATGGCGGCAGCTCCACGGGTGCAACGTCGCAGCCCGAGTAAGGCTAAGGGCCACGTTCGTAAATATGGCCACTTTGCGGGTGGCACCCGGATCAGCCTTAAAGAGAAAGTATCCACTCTTATGACAAAGAGAAAGGCTCAACAATCTGGCTGCATTTCCGATGGAGGCGGAAATGTTGTAGGCCCGTGTACTCAGATTTGGGTGCACGTTAAAGAACCCCAGGTGGTCGAAATTTCCGGAGCCCTCCACTACGGCGTCTTTCATAATCATATAGTGGTTTTGGGACGTAAAACCCCACAAATCAATTAAATCAATCAATCAAAGGCTCAACAATCTTTTTAATTAGCTTCCGGAAGTGAATATGTGGGTGGACTGTATATCAACCGTTGAATCCGATGCAGCTAAGAATTTCACCAGTCTACATAAAAGTAAGAAGTTTGGTCTGGTTCGTATGGCATTCCCTCGCATTCGTTGCGCAAATAGAAGGTGAACACGCAATACAGAGCGCAAGCGCGGAACCACTGTGATAGGCAATCTAAATAGTACGTGTATTGATCGCAATGAACGCAAAGAAAACTAAAACAAAACAGTGTGCTTGAAATGAAAAGAATGACCGCATGTTCACGTTTTCTGCTTGGTCCTGTTTAAAGCGTTGCGAGTTCCTATTTCACTTGCAAGACAGGTAGGATTGTTTCTGGACGCTTCACTTAAATGGAGTATATATTTGACAAGATATGCATTACAGAACAGCGGTGCTAATGTGTCCGCAAGTGCTTCCATGGGGTTTTGCTGTTACATAACATCAAACAGAACAAAATGCAGAGCAACATAGAAGGACAATGCAAGGTTATCAATGCGCAAGAAGGATGACATGCTCACACATAACAAAACATTGCGAAACGGGCTAACCTATAAGTGCACTATACTAGGTTATTATTTTCTCTTTATTTCTTCTTTGGCTACCAGGACAGCACATAATTACAGTGGTTGTTAGTGAACAGTCACTTGAAGTTTCCTTAAATTAATGTGTATTAATTCAATGCTAGAATTCGTGGCTCTTATGCTGACTTATTTCAGTTCAACTCTGCTTGCATTCTGATCATTATTTTACGTCGGAATTGCGACTAAGCTGAACGCTGTCGTCAATATTTTTCGAATTCTCGCCGTGACCTTTACAAAAGTATCACGTAGTTCCGCACGTCAACTTCAAACTGCGAGATAGCCGGTTTAAAAGCAACTTTTAAAACTCGTTTCTTTATCTCATTTGTTTTTACCTGGATCCGTTAAACAGCGGTGCTTTGTCACTGCGCGAGCACCTCCACATGGTTGATTTAATAATATGTGGGGTTGAACGTCCCAAAACCACCACATAATTATGAGAGACGCCGTAGTGGTGGGCTACGGAAATTTCGACCAACTGAGGTTCTTTAACACGCGCCCAAGTCTGAGCACACAGGCCTACTACATTTCCGCCTCTATCGGAAATGCAGCCGCCGCAGCCGGGATTCAATCCCGCGACCTGCGGGTCGGCCGTCGAGTACCTTAGCCACTAGACCACCGCGGTGGGGCCCCACTTGGATGACGGTAAAGCAAAAAAGTTGATTTACAATTGACACACGCGTGTACATTTTTAGAACTCTCGTCCTTTACGTTCATCTACACTGTGCGGGCCGACACAGGCGAATGTCATTTCTCGTATAGGTTCACTGCCAGTGGTGTACACGAGTAACGAGTCGAGGTGTATGACGACCGCATCTTACACGGTGTCCCGCTACGCGAGTTCCAGGACTGTATGTCTTGGTAGTGTGCATACACCACGTGTGGCTGTGTATGTTACTGTGAGCACGCATCAACCTTAAGGGCGCCCTTGTCCCGTGGTTGATGGCTGATTTCCCTGCTCTGTTTCCTGCAGAATGGATATGTCGAATGCAGGTTATAAAGACGCGTATTTTCTCTTTATTTTCTTCTTTTTCACTCTTTCCTTTTATCGTAACGATTCGCGACACGAAGGCGTCGGCCATGCCTTTGCTATTAGTTTCACTTTGCTTACCTTAGTTCTTTTGCGTGTAGTCGTCGCCGCCGAAGTGAGACCTGATGGTGACCGTCCGACGGCGGCAATATCAGTGGTCAGCGCAGAATTAAGCTTTGGCTTAGCTGGAGAAGGTGACAATCACTTCCTTTGCGCTACAGCGTTGAAAGTAACTTACTCTTCATCGTACGTTTCTTATCTCTTTTCATAGCATCTGGTGTTGACGTCCCTAAACCACGTTGTGAGGGATGCCATACATGAGGCGTCCGGAAAATTGAACCATCCGACGTTTAACGCGCACTGGCATCGTGCAGTGAATGGGCCTCTCGCATTTCGCCTTCATCGAAAAGCGACCACCACGGCTGGGATCGAACCAGCGACCTTCGGGCTATAGCAGCCGAGCATCATAACCACTGCTCTTCCGTAGTGGATGCCGCGCACACAGCCTACTCATTATTAACCTATAGCAAATATTAGACAGTATCGGCAATATGCTTGTAAATATGATTGTGGAAATGGTCAAGAAATAATACCACCCCTCATTATATAAAGTTAGAGGAAGTTCGTACGGAGTTCCAAGAAGATATTTTTGCTTTAGCGAAGGTGAAGCACTAAGAGTACAGATGTCCGATTCGTGTTTGGGTTAGGTTTCTTGCTACTCCTCAATACCTTGCTCCTAATTTTAGATTTCTATTTTTTTCAATTCGCACAATGTTTACTTTAGGCAACCGCAAGCCGTGCAAAGTTTATAGCCCACTTCGACTGAGCCATCATTCTAATGCCAAGCCAATCGCTACAACTGACGCGTGGTGCCCCCCCCCCCTGGGGGTTGGGATGGCTCATGCATCTCAAGACCTGTCACTCAACAGAGGCGTGTGCGGCGCGCGGGCCACTGCCGACGCGCCTCGCAAACATGCCGCAGCGTCAGGAAGAAATGCACAGAAATCGAAGCCTTGCTCCTGTCTATACAAAAACGCTGCCTTTAAACTGCAGAGTCAGCTGGCTGGATGGTTCTTGTTAACCCGTCTCTGAGTTCACCACCTGTCGAAGTCCCGCTAACCATGTTTCCTTGTAACGTGAAACGTCCGCGAGCTTGTGCCCTAGCGTTTAATACAGGCGTAAGACTGGCACACATTGGCGTAGCTAAAAAGAAATGGGGGATTTCACGCCATTTCCTTCCTTCTAAGTTTCTAAAATTTCAATTTTGTATATGTATATACACGTCCCTTTATGCGCACCGAAGAAGGGAAAGCACGAAAAAAAATCTGGCTTTATTTTTGCTGGCGTACTATACATTTTTTTTGGTCTGGCGGCCCGCAGAGACATCTATCGTAGCTGTGTAACATACAGCCGCCATCTTTGGTCCTAGTACTGTGTACGAGCAGTCATAAAGTGAAAAATTCCACAGATTGCACGAAATTGCCCAAAGCAGGGTCACATCATAGCTGATGGGCATATAGTTGGTCCTGGATTAGCTAAGTCTATTACCCTCTCACCTATTTTTTTCTCATTCCTTTTGATGTTGGACTATTCATGGCTATGCTTGATCTTTTTTGTGTGTCTGTGTGTGTGATTCTATCTCATTCTATGTCTTTACTTTTTTCTCTCCATCTATCAGTAATTATTCTCCGAGCCTCTAACTTTTTCACTCTTTCTTCCCCTTTTTTTCCCACCTATTTCTCTCTCCCTTTAGATCTCTTCCTATGTACGACACACGACCGACCTCTAACATAGAGCAACTCTACTGTAAAATATGCCAAGTTGTATATAGATGTTGTGGCGCCTCTTCATACAAGTAAGATCAAGCGGGAAGTATACCATACATTCGATCAAGTGAAAAGTATGACAAATAAACCACATGACACTTCTGAAGCGAGGAAAAACCAGATGAATGAAAAAAAAGACGGTGAGGTAAACCACAGTGGACTTCAATTTAATAATTCTGCACTGAGAGGCAGGAAGGTATGCTAGAGAGTTAACAAGAAAGACAGAGAGGGAGGCAAAAATATGTGTGCGCGTGAAATTACTATGCAATTCGCAGCACAATCCAAACCTCGTCAGCACTATGACCACTAAGACAAATTTATGGTTTGTTAAAATTCCAAGAACCTATTCGTATGCGTCTTTTGAGAAGGGCTACGAGGTCGGTATCCAAAATTCATTTAAACATTTATTGTACGACTTAACGCAATGTTCAGAGACAAACACTTGTTAGTGTGCTATAGTGCGCACTAATGACGAATCACCTTGAAGGAATATACAGCCTAAATACCAATGATCATTTTGCTGCAATACATTGTCTGCGCCCGAACGAGCGTTGACAAATTTATGTAAAAATCTTCATTCGCTACTTGGTAGATGGGCTGCAATCATTTGAATAATAAACATTAAGTATTTACCTCGTCCGGCTATTTGAAATTGTGGAATTGTTAACGAGTCAGTTGTCTTGGTGTTCTCTTTGATCAAAAGTTACGTGACTTGCTCGAATTTCTGCGCATCAGAAAACAAGTCAGTACACTGTATTTAGTGTTCACTTGCCCAATACCACTCCATTGCACGATTATGCTTTTTCAGTCGGAAACTGTCGTTAATATAAACTCCAGTATCAGGTCGTAGCTTCACTTCTGTAAAAAAGAGTAAACACATTCACATAACTCATCAGCTTGACTGCAAATCGATACAGAACGTAAATATTGTTGTCATCAAAATGCTTACGCCACCATGGTGAATGTCTTCCGAAACTCAAAATTGAATAAACCAAGAAGTTTCTCAATGAAAAGTGAATCTTTCCAATACGCAAGTTTTCTCGAAGGGGAACGTTTCGACCAAAGAGAAGCTACACAGCTTCCACTGGAGGCACTTGCTTCTATCAGCCAGGTGCTCTCGCTGAAAGTGCCAAGAAGCCGAACTTGCAGAAATAGACCAGAAACGAACGAACGTACGGTAACACTCACCACGAAACCGGAACGTTTGGAGGCCGTGCCCCTTCCAAGGAGGGTGCCAGGAGTAGCCGTTAGCGGTGTCTACCGTGAACCTCAAATAAGCTGTCGGCAGTGATTGACAGGGACAAACACCTTTCGCGGAGGCCCCAATAGCTCTTCGAACAAAAAAAAAGAAAAAAAGAAACCTTTGTGAAGAAGATCACACGTCCGCGGCGGTGGGGGACGAGCGAGTGTCTGGCTTGGGGGAAACAAGATTGCTGTATCTCGACGACGCCCGTTCTATTAACGCGTTCTTGTGCGGCGTTGAACGTCTTGTTCAGCCCGCATGCTCCAAACAGTTCGGCCATACGAAGAGGTGAAGGAGCAAACAACGCCCCTTTCGAGAGAACACCAAGAGAGCCACGCCTTGGAACGTATGAGCCAAAAAAATTGCCCGCAGCTTCCCTCGGGGGAACACTGAGGAGGATGAGGAGCATATAATTGGTTAACGGGGTGTTAAAGTGCGACTTACTTGGGTCGATGGCTAAATTGGCTAACGTGTTTGTAGGAGGGGTTGTTAAATGAGTGAACACGTACACACGTATGCGAAAGGGCGGCGCTGGTCGAAGGGACGTCGATCATTGTGTTTGTGGATTCGTTGGAATTCATTTCACCGCGACCTTGGACGTCGACGCGCCGTACAAACCAACCGACGAGCGGCAACTGAGCGAGCGAGCGCCGACCTTGAGTATATATACAGCGCGACGGCGCATGCACTGTCAGCTGTCGAATGTTCTCGAAGGAGAAGCGCGCGCGGCACAGATGGTGGGTGACGGCGCGACGGCGCATGCGCGCGCGTCAGCTGTCGAATGTTCGAGAAGCGGTGCGGACGGCGCGGACGGCGCACTACAAGGCGCGAGTATAAGATGCTTCCGCATCTAAAAATCAAGATTATGAAGCTGGTGCCTCCCTTGGTGCCCCCTTGTTTACAGGGAGGGACAGCTCGCGCTTGCGCTGGGGCTGAGGGTTTCGCGCCGCGGGAGTGATCCTTCAAGAGGCGAGAAGTGAGGGTAAGCATTGCGGCTTGTGTATGTACTTATTAAAGATGATGGCTAAAGTAGCGCTAGCGATTGCTCTACGGCTATTTGACGCAGCCTTGTACGAGGTTGGCATTGCGAAGTTAACGTTACGTGAGTTGCACCCATCTTTTTGTGCTTCAGTGCTTAAAGGCAATGTTTCTGTCGCTACAATAAAGAAGTTGGACAGTTATCTCTTCTTCAGTAATTAAACACGGAACGATACAAATAATCGAAGACACAGCAGCCTTTGGTTCAGTCCGAAATTAGGCGTAAATGACGTTCCAGTTCACGCTTATTTGCGCTGCGTATGGCTAAGCTGCTGAAAAACCACAGCTACTTTTTTCAAGCTTTTGAATATGTACTTCCCGAAATAAGCAGTGACCACCTCTCATAAAATCAAATTCGCATAAAATATGTGCCGCTCGGCTCTAATTCTGCGAAGTTTTCTTGTGCCTTAAAGTAAATAGTTAGACGCCTTCTAATTTTGCCAGAAGTATGGCAGAAGGCAGACGACATTGGTTGAGACAAAAATAAAGCCTCCACTTATTCAATACTCCACAGAGTACAGTACAGCTTACTTACACTCAAAAAGGAGATTATATCGGTCATGGCACCTACAAAGTATGAATGAAGCAGTGCTTTCAAACACATGCCATCTATATACGTTCACTATAAATCACTTGCAGTGTCTAATTGCGATTGTCTATGGCGATAAAATTACAGCAAGCCCACTGATATTTCGCTGCGTTGAAATCTATGGGCAAATAAATTCTTGCATTTTTCAAAGAGGACTCCAGTTGTCTCGCACTTCAAAGCTTACTTTAGCTACACGAATATCGTAACAACCCCTGGTAATGTGACAGCACTACTGACCAGCTGAATGGTCTTGTTATGTTAGCCCACATCGTACATCGCAGCAGCAATCGCTTTCAATCGTAAGCATACAAGAGTGCCAACGAGATGACCCATGCTCGAGGTGACCAGGCTAACCATGCGACGAGGTTCCGTCAAACTGAACAGTGGTCGAGGTCAACGCCGCGACTCGTCCGTCATGATTCCAGAAGACGTGACGTGTCCGTCTCTCACCCGCCGTCTCCTTATGTAGTCTATATACACCAGGATACGATGCATTCATCCCGCGTGGCGTCGACCTATGGATGGTCATGGGAAATCTGTTATGCACAACCTTTTTTTTCTCAGGCATTGTTTGCTTTTCTCACAACTTTCAAAGCCGCACTGGTGATAGAAAGACCTGTGACCCCGTCAATAAATCTCTATTAGTGCTATGGCGTGAGATTACGCTGTGGTGTGCAATCAGTGCAGCAGTACGCAATACATCAAAAGAGAACCCGCAAGGGAAGCTTTAGTAATGAATCAACATTTGAAGGGCATACAACAGTGTTTTAATTTCCCTGACCCGCGAAGCACCCTATGAAAAAGGTTATCACCTCAGAGGGCTAACATAGTTTACAAAATGTTGATTGATTCAAGTTTCCTTTTTTTAGCTTTTTAAATATTTGTTCTGTCGCTGCTTAGATAAAATAATGCTTTCTTGAAAGATTAATTTGTGACACATAAAAAAAACAATAAGCGTAGGAGAAATGAGAGCGAGATGAGTAAGTGTCAGTTGGCCGTATACACGTCTTTTCATCATTCATTTTTAGCCCTCCTGGTTTTTTATTAGGTTTTTGTTTCCACGGCTCACCATAAGATAAGCGTCTATGCTTGTATTTGCTCCTGTAAGTGTTTACCAAACCAGGTTTTGTCTTTCCAATGCTCTTTTCTTGAACGATGAAGTTTCTGCTACTTGCAACTTTTTAAAATTTTCGTCTAAGAAAACCATAGGGAAAAAAACAGTTTCGCGGCGATGTCGAAGCAGCGAATGTGATAGCGAGAAGTTAGAATGTCATGCGAAGAACGACAAGCAACTAGCGCACTACTGGAACACAAGGAAGAGTGCTGAATAGTACGGACAGGTATACACAGGACAAGCGTGAACTAACAGCTGGCACAGTTGTTACGCATTTAGATTTGAGCAACGTGCTTCAAGTGTCAACAATGCAGAACTCGGAGCTTTCAGGTAATTCTTTTTATTTTAAAATTTAGGGCGTGGAGTGATACCTCTGTCTCTCTTGCTACGTGTTGCCGTCTGACTTGCGGTGTGCCCGGCATTCTTTTTAAGCCGTCGGTCATGCGTCCGCGATGTGTGTAGTAGTGATAGTAGTAGTAGTAGTAGTAGTAGTAGTAGTAGTAGTAGTAGTAGTAGTAGTAGTAGTAGTAGTAGTAGTAGTAGTAGTTGTAGTAGTAGAAGGTAGCTACCTCTCGTCTAGTCATTGTAATGTCTGCTGGATGGTGGCATTTCTGTAATATGAACATATGATGAAAAGATGCGAGATGGCGGTACTAGGAGTGTTTACCACATGGACGGACGGACAGACAGACACTTGCACGGACGGACGAATGAACTAATGTGCAGAAGCACAGATGAATGGACGAACGCACACACGGATGCACGGATGGAGGCACAGACGGACGGACGGGTGCATGGACGGACGGAGGCAAGGGCGCACGGGCAGATGCACGAGTGGACGCACAGACGGACAGACGGATGCACGAACGGACGCACGAACGGAAGGACGCACGGACGAGCGCACGGACGGACGGATGGACGCACGGATAGACGGAAGCAAGAACGAACGAACGCACAGAAGCGCGGACGGACTGATGGACGCTTCGCCCCACTCATCATCATGCACTCCGTGGGTACGCTGTGATTTTTAGGGGCGAAGCTTCTCAAGTCGTGGGTCGTGCGCCTGTGATGTATGTAATAGTAGTAGTAGCAGTCGTAGTAGTAGTAGGTAGCCATGGAATGTGCGTTGCATCTCGCTACTTCTACAGGATGAATACATGATGAAAAGATGCGAGGTAGCGGTACTCGGAGTGTTCACTGGATGAAGGGACAGAACGATGCCCGAACGAACGGATGGACGCAGGGACGGATGGACGCATGGATGGACGTACGGACGCATGAACGCATGAATGGACGCATGGATGCATGGGCGTACAGATAGACGCATGGACGAACGCACGGACGGAAAAACATATGCCCAGACGAACGGACGCGCGAACGGATGCATGGATGAACGGGCAGTTGCACGGATAGATGGACGCATGGAGGAACTGACGCATTGATGGACACAGGGATAGACTCACGGACAGATGGACGCACTGACGGACAGGCGGACTCATGGACGGAAGCGCGGACGGACTAATGGATGCTTCGCCCCATTCATCATCATTCACTGCGGGGATATGGTGTGATTTTTACGACGCTGTGCTTACTTAAATGGTCTAATAAACCTTTTTCAGGCACACTAGCGCTTCCAACGGGTGCGCAAGCACTTATGGGTAAAGTTGGTACGCTGCAGCAGCTGCTGCGAGTCGCTAAAAGCGCGCGGGCTTCACTTTCCAAATTTCCGTTTGTACCGTGCCAGCGCTTCTGAGATCAAGTGAACTAGACAAGGTGTTATATATACGACTGCGTGATTCACTTACAACTTACAAACTACAGTGTTTAGGCGTCTTGGCCTGTCTACGATTTGCACTTGTCCCCCTTTTGAACCAGCTCAGCGGCTCAGAAGGGTTAGGTAATTATTTTTCTTTGTTAGTATCAGCCCGCCTTCGATACAAATAAATAGCAGTACAACTTGTTTGCCTGAAAGGTACAAGCACGGTTCATAAATTCATGCATGCATTAGGAATCAATGTCACTTGACGCTGTTTACGAGTAAATTGTACTGTTCTGGTGTATTTAAAGAGTGCTTTAGAAATAACCGATATTCTGTAAAATAAAATACATTCACTATAGGCCGTGTGCGCGTCACTTGCACGATATGCACATATGTACTTTCCTTGGCACTGGAGCACTCCTACTTAAAGACAACAAACCTGAGCGACCATGTATAGACTGCGTGTGCTCCCCCGAAGGTGCCCGTGATTGTGCGCACCTTCTAATCTCTCTGAAACCTCTTTTCTCCCCTTCATATCTTCCCCATTGCAGGGTAGCAAACCGGATGTGTGTGGGGTTAACCTCCGTGCCTCTCCTTGCATCTTTCTCTCTCTCTCTCTTGGCACTGTAACTGCAGGTTGAAATAAAGCTTACAAGGTGAGAAGACGTAGGACCAAGAAAGAAGTATGTACACCGGAAAGGCTCACTCACGACTGAAAGGTTATCGCAAGTGTTCAAAGACCGATGTAAGACAAAGCAGGCGCATCGCTCATGTTACAAACAGAAACCAAAAAGCAAAGAAGCAAGGCGTGAATCTACAGTTAATCAATAAAGGTAAGTTTCTTGTTTTGTAACGATAGCGAAGGTTCATCGACTTAAACAAGGTGTGGTGGTCTTTATGGTATGTCTTGTTTGTCTTGTCTTGAAGGTCTTGTTTTACCAGGCCTTCAAAGATGAAATTAGCGTTTGCATGACTGAAATAGCGAGGTGCGATAAGATGGCTTTATTCAACAAATTTTGATGCTCTCTGAGGCGCGTGTTGATACATCAGCCAATCTTACCGATGTATATATAGGAACACAAGAGGAATGTGTTTTGTTTATTGTTTATTTGATACCCACCGCGCCATAAGGCATTACAGTGGGGGAATACAACATGATTACAAGACACAATACAAGCTCAATTTGTGGCAAGTACAGTACAGCCTATCCAGATAGTAGGAAGTACACTGAATACACAACGTAACGGAGATTGACAAAAATGTACAAAAAATGCCAGCGGGTAACATACAGAAAAACAAATACAATATGTATAGCGCACAACAAGACACCCGTCATCAACTGAACAATTCACTTGACTCCAACAAAGGAAAAAATGAATCACTACCAACAGCGGCAACGATCGCTGAAGGTAATCGATTCCACTGGGTAACCGTTTTAGGGAAAAAAGAATTACTGAACGCTGCTGTCTTACATCGGTACTCCCGCACTTTGTAAATGTGATCGACTCGTTCAGACACTTAATGAGGTGGAAAAATGTAACTGTCACGACGAATACAAGTTCGAGATAAATATACATCATGGAAAAGTTTCAGACGGTGCTTAGCCCGGCGTGTGACCAACTGTTCCCATCCTAAGGCTTGCTAGCAGCGCGTCATGCTGAAGTTGTGGCTCTTAATAATGTTTCCCAGGACATAACAGGCGCCCATGTTTTGCACTTTTTCCAATTTATCTTTATCGAGGGCAGTGGGCGGGTTCCATACGCTACTTGCGTAATCAAGTATCGACCGCACGCATGATTTGTACAGCAATTCCCGCGTGGACTGGGGAAACTCACGCGTGTTTCGCCGCAGGAACCACAGCGATCTACAAGCCTTAGCTGTCGCATAATCAACATGACGGTGCCAACACAAAGTTGGCGTGAAAAATACGCCCAAATACCGGTACCAAGTCTTGCACGACAGCTGAAAGAGCAATCGACACGCCTCTTATAGTACTTTTATCTGCCCACTGCAGACCCCTGCTACCTTTTACGCTGTACGGAAGAAATGTTATTGAGTTTATGGTGCGGAAAACACAACCCCCACCTCGTATCGCTTCCCAATTTCCTTTCAAACTGCCGAAAACTTATGCATCGACGAACTCCAATATTCCTTGTTTCTTCGCGGGTGACGGTCGTCCGAATTAATTTTTAGTTGCAGTGAGAAGGAGCTGTTCACCAACAGATGCAATATGATATAGGCAAGACACTACGCCTTCTTGCAGCCTGAAGCAATTGCTGAGGTAGCGTGTCCAAGTTTATCGCTTTTTTTGCCGAAGGTAAGTACATCATTATTCCTAATTTTGCAATATTTATTGCGCTCAGTGCGGAATATCAATGCGGAATATGCTGCCATTGATTGATATGTGGGGTTTAACGTTCCAAAACTACCAAATGAATATGAGAGATGCCGTAGTGGAGGGCTCAGGAAATTTTGACCACCTAAGGTTCTTTAACGTGCACCGAAATCTGAGAACACGGGCCTACAAAATTTTGGCCTCCATCGGAAATGCAGCCGCCGCCACCGGGATTAGATCCGGCGACCTGCGCGTTAGCAGCCGAGTACCTTATATAGCCACTGGGTCACCGCGGCGGGGCGCGGAATATACTGCCAGCAAACATTCTCCGCAGAGACACTTAAGCATCTTATAAAAAACCGCAAATTATCAGAGCAAGCTATCTCGTACTTAAACTATGGCTCCAGCCCATCGTCTTCAAATACGTTTAGAATGTTTTTATCTTTCGTATTTTCAGCGCATGACCAGTTCATGAAAAAATTAAAAATTGTATACCTGTAACACTTCTCTGTGTTAACGACCCAGTCAAACGGCGATAATAATAAACGTCATAGGGCTTTATAAGAGGTTCATCATCGAATAACTATGAATTCAGTGTGTCAGCTCACAATTCTCACAATAACATGTTCTGACCACATGTATCAGTACGCAACAACTCGCATGCCACTCATCTTCTACGTTCGATGTACAGCCGCCCAGCGATGCTTACACCGACTGCGTTATTCATTGCCCATTTTTGGTGGTTTTGAAACGTTAAACCCCACATATCAATCAATCAAATCATTGTACAATTCATGCGCACATATACGTCCAGACGCTATTCAATAAGCGAGGGCGTGCTATTTTCGTTTTGTGCTCGCACGGCGAAACGAGCAGCGGGCGGAAAAAGGGCTGGTTGGCTCGGCGTACCAACTTTTCCCATAGTGCTCCGCGCACCCGTGGGGCATTGTTGGATTATTTAAAAGAGGTCTATTGCATGTGCCCTTCATTATTTTTTTTTGATTGGTGGTGACGCGTCATTTCCTTCACACAAAACGCGCTAAAGCCGCGTTCATACTGAGCATTCCTGCCGCCGAAAGTGCTCCGAATCCGGTTCAGCGGTGGCGAGATCCGCCGAAAGGGCCCTCTCCGTGCCGATCGCTCTCGGACCGATTTTCGCGGCGTCTGCCGCCGAATCAGTCACCGCGGACCAATAGGAGCGCTAGTCAAGGACTTTAGAAAAATGGCGGCCAAGCCCTACTCACTTGTTATGCCACAGTGCACGTAACTGAATGTTGAAACCAACGGGAGTTTAACCTACTCTGTGCCTACTTCGCGTCCGTATTTCGTGGAAGAGGTGACCGAGCTTGTTGTGGTCTTGCAGAGCAAAACAAACCCACCAACGCCGCTGGCGTCGGTAGTTTTTCTGCTCTTCGTGCATTACAAAACAGCCACATGCCAGCAAAAAAAGCCGTACTGTCTTTTTTTGCTTCTTGCGTACGAGAATCATCGAAGTATACACCACCGGATAGCGTAGTAGCGTTTGCGAGCCGCGGCAACAGCCGGGTGGCAGCGCATCCATCGCGCGTTCGCCCCGTAGTAGATGGCATATTCGGCGACGCGGGGCGCGTCCAGTGCGAACGACGCTGCGTTTCGGCGGCAGGAGAATTTCGGTAGCTGTAGAAAGCGGATGTTTCAGTGTGAACTAGGCATAAGAGAGCAACTACAATGAAAAGTTTTTTTTTCTTTATTGTCAACTACAATGAAAAGAGAAACGCATCCGACAACTCACTTTTCCGAACAGACACACCTAAAAAGCAGGGCACAACTTAACAACGTGGCGCGCAATATGGTGGGGGAAAACACTGATGATAATGAGCATGGGTAGCCAGAATGTTGCTGTTGTCGAGAGTATGAGCTGTTCCTACATTGCAAGTGGCACATATACTTCATCGATTAACTTATAAAACCCACGCATCTTACTTTTAAAAACATAATATAGTGCAACTTTTCTTTTTCTTATCGGGGATTCGAGCACATTGAGAACGAGAGTGCGCATTCGTGCTGTATCCGCTTCCATCGCTCAAAAGTCGTCGAAGTTTCAACGGAAGGTTTGGGATAGTCCGTTTTCTCGATAGACCATTGACTCCTTGGCCTTCGAAATCGCCCGTGTGGCAGCTCGTCCTTGTCAGTGGAGTCAATAGACAATTGGTTCAACGGCCTTCGAAACACCCGTGTGACACCGGTAGCAAGAGAGTGTTCAATGATTCACAGTAGTTTGAACCCTACTATGGGAGAGCAGAAAGCTGTTCTGGTGTCTTTGAAAAGAAACTTTTCTTTCCCGCAGTTGGACATAAAATAAATTCATGTGTGTTTAGAAAACGTCAACGATTCAGAGTGCTCGTCACTCTACTTTGGGATACCGTAAATCTGTCCCGTCGGCCACACTTTATGAGAAAGAAAGGGAAGTATATTATACACCTAACTTGTACGTACACAAACGAAACATGCAAATAAGTAAAGACAGTGTCTACATCTTACAAATGAGAACCAAAATCTAATTGATCCCTGGATATCCAACTGTTACAAGTCAAAGGAAAATTAAAATGATTCAAGTTAATTACATTTTACAGGATAACACTTATGCATGCGTACTAGAGTGGGCGCAAGGCTAGTACGGGGCAACTGGAAACCTCAGCTGTCCCTCTCTTACTTGGAAGAAACGTGTATACCATCGTCGAAGGAAGGCCTATTCAACGTGCATTTCCAGCTGCTGATCTAGGTAATTCCACGCAATGAGCCGTTTTTTTATTGATATGATATATGAGGAGATTTTGGTGCATCATTATGGCGCCGGCTACTCCTTAGCTGTTGATTGAAACTTGAACACGTATCTTGAAGCAAAACATACAAAGCAGTGCATGGAAAATAGAAAACTCGGGCACAGATATGGAAAGACACACTTATACGCACATATCACAATGGTAAGTAAATGTTCGAAAGTCAATGTAAGAAGTTCTGGAAATATCCCAATGAGCCGTATTTTATGTAGTGCGGGATAGGCGCCTTTATGTGGCTTGTGCAGTACTTCTACTGAACAGCATCGCCCCCACAAGACGTCATGGGGGGGGGGTTAGAAAAAGGGGGTAACGATTTAGAGCACAGGGTACTCTACTAGGGGAGAGCTTAAAGCCGTCCCACAAGACGTCATGAAGGCTATTTTATATACATACTATATATTGACAGCTTCCGATCGTTTGAATTGGAAAACTTATTTGTACGAATTCCCATCTGTATCACTAGTTTTGAGCCCGGAACATAAATGTCTTGGTAAATTTTTAAGAAAGTGCTGACATTGTTTTTCAGTCTATGTATTTGTCTTAGGTAGATACAAAAACCTTTAATTTTTCACATGGATAGTGTTTACATATGAGAAAAAAAACCAAGGTTACTTTTGCCGTCATTGGCATCGTTATATTACGTAAGTAAAACATGTTCATTCAGAAAAAAAAATTGGCAGCATATACACAGAGTGAATGATGGAGAGTGGGGCGAAGCATTCGTCCGTCCATTCGTTCTTGCATCCGTCCGTCCATGGGTTCGTCTGTATGACCATCCATGCGTCCATCCGCCCATTCGTGCGTGCGTCTGTTCATGCGTCCGTCTCTGCGTTTGTCCATGCATTCGCCCCTGCGTCCGTTCATGCGTCCATTCATGCATCTGTCTGTGTGTCCGTTCGTCCATCTATTCA
Source organism: Rhipicephalus annulatus (assembly GCA_013436015.1). Classification (NCBI taxonomy): domain Eukaryota; kingdom Metazoa; phylum Arthropoda; class Arachnida; order Ixodida; family Ixodidae; genus Rhipicephalus; species Rhipicephalus annulatus. The sequence goes on from WOVY01014675.1 coordinate 131,276, forward strand.
ATATTCCAAGTACCACCATCTCGCGTCTTCTCATCATATATTCCCCATATAGAAGCACCGCCATCCAGCGGACATTCCAAGCACTAAACGAGAGGTTGCACACGCACACTTTCTTACGGCTTGCGCTTCGGGTCTACTTCCCACCTTTAACCACCTCGAGTTCATGGTGGTTAAAGTTCACCGTATTTATGGCACTGCGGCCCAACGCTCGCCAAACCTTTCTAAAACAAAGGAGGTTACGCCCAGCGAGTGTAACGTAGCAACCTTTTCCTGTCATATAGTGCTCAATGTACATGCCAATGGCTGCTAATGGGAAATGAGAGAAAGGAGAATTCGGCTTTTACTTTGTTAGGCTTGCGCTTCATATCTACTTCCCACCTTTAGCCACCTCGAGTTTATTCATGGTATATACTAATTCATTGTATTCATGGCACTGCGGCTCAACGCTCGCTAAACCTTCCTAAAACTAAGGAGGTTTCACCCAGCGAGTATAACGTAGCAACCGTTTCTTGTCAGATAGTGCTCAATGTACATGCCAATGGCTGCTAATGGGGATTGCAGCGTGCGCGTTAACTGAAAGCCTAATGCTGCTGCCTCTCATTCCTCATTAGCAGCCATTGGCATGTACATTGAGCACTATTTTTTATTGTTCAACAATGTAGAGAAGAAATCTTTCACCAGCACCACCTTGGAGGTCAAAATGTTATACTTGTTACATACTACAACGGCTAATAGGGACGAACGGGTATAAGGAGCTTCGCCCCTAAAAGTTGAATATGTGCGCAAGTACATTGATAGATGAAAACTCGCGCATTGTCTATGTTTTTAGGGGCGTATCTCCTTGAGACGTGGGTCATGCATCCGCGATGTATGTAGTGGAAATCGTTGTCGAACTAGTAGGTAGCCATCTCCATGGCCGGCCTATACTCGGCGACAACTTTTAGGGGCGAAGCTCCTTAAGGCGGGGATTGTGCGTCCCGTTGTAATCGTATGTAGCCACCTCTCGTTAGTTCTTTAACCGGCCATAGAGGGTGGTAGTTGTACATATAACGAAAAGCAAATGCGCTAAAAAATGCAAATTGTACAATACTACATTACGTTACTAGTAGTATGATAAATAATAAAAATCACAGAATATCGATGGAGTGAATTATGATGAGTGGGGCGAAGCGTCCAGCAGTGCGTCCGCGCTTCCGTCTGGCCGTTCGTTGTTGCTTCCATCCAACCATGCGTCCATCCGTCCGTCCGTCAGTGTTTCCGTCTCTCCGTCCATGCGCCCGTTCATGCGTCCGTCCGTCCATCCGTCCATTCGTCCGTCCGCTATGCTCCACTCATCAACATTCACCTCGTGGATATACTGTGACTTTTTCTTGGCACTGGAGGGAAATCTATGGAGGTGGAGCATCTGCACATGTATCACTACGCGAAGTAGTCCGTTTTGGCGCGTGTTTCGTAATGCTATGGAAAGTGATGGGGGTGGACCATCAATGTTTCATGTAGCCGCAGACGGCGCTTAGTGTTTGAGGTGCACGTATAAAGGCGAAACTATCTCGCGCATTCTGAGAGATACCTTCCTCTGCGAACCTGCCAGAATACACCTGATGTCCATTTGGAATATAGTGGGGATGAGAAAATAATTATGGATAATGAATTTACTGAAATTGATATAAGGATGGCATAGCAGTATAATAATAGCCGATCGGCATCAGCGCCAGATGGCATTTCTAATAAAACGTTAAGGAATTTAGACGAGGGGTCTATTGAGTTCCTTACGCGGGAGATAAATAGCCGATGGAAGGAAGGATCTTTCCCAGAAGAGTAAAAACTTGCGACTAATGTTCTCATACCGAGACCGGGCAAGAGCGTAGGGCTGAAAAATCTCAGACCAATTTCGCTAACATCGCGTTTGGGGAAAGTCGTTGAGCATGTCATTTTCAATAAGCTAACTCGTTATATTGAGGACAATGGGGTCTTTTCGCACTCGATGATAGGTTTTAGTCCCGGCCTCTCGACTCAAGATGCCATGCTTAGAATTAAGCATCACCTACTTGATCGGCGGACAAAGGATACTACGGTACTACTTGGACTTGATGTGGAAAAAGCTTTCGACAATCTCCGACACTCCTTCATTGTACAGGTGCTGTCAGACTTGAATCTGGGGCAACGGCTTTTTCTCTTTCTTAAGGCTTTTCGTGAGGATAAAAGGACATGTCTCAGGGGGGGGGGGGAATTAAGTCTTCAGTCTTCAAATTGGGTTGTCGTAGTGCACCACAACGATCCGTACTCTCGCAAATATTGTTTAATCTGGTGATGCCAAAGCTAGCTAACGTACTGGACACTGTCGATGGTATTGGCTATAGTATCGACGCGGACGACGTCACAGAATGGAGTGTCGGCGGTAGTGAAGGAGAGCTTGAGGCTAGGCTGCAGGAGGTGGTAACGCTTACGGAATACTGTTTGGCTCGTATGGGACTCAAGTGCTCCTCTGAAAAGTTGGAGTTGTTAATCTTCAAATCCAAGAAGTTAGGTCGTAGGCCGAAGAATTGGGTACCGGAAGTGGACACTTGCATCACAGTTCGTACTAGCAATAGGTCATTGGTACCAAAAATAGATGCTATTAGGGTCCTTGGTTTTGTAATTAAAGCAAACGGATCGAAGAATATAACAATTCAGCGTATTACCAAGAGGACACAGGAGGCCATAAGACTTATCCGAAGGCTCTTTAACAGGCATAGAGGATTAGGGGAAGAAGGTGTGATATGCTTGGTTCACGCATTTATTTCGTGCGATTTTTCGTACGTAACTGCCATGCTAAATTGAGAAAAAGGGGAGAAAGACAAATTGGAAGTTCTAATTAGAAAAGCTGTTAAGGCGGTCCTCGGTTTGCCTGTGAATACGTCCAATGATATGTTGTTGCGGCTGGGGGGATGAAAAAAAGAGGGAAGGCAGGGAGGTTGACCAGGCACATACGTGGTTTGCTACCCTATGCTGGGGGAATGAGAAGGGGGCATAAAGATGAGAGAGACAGGAAAGAGAAGAGAAAGAGAGAGAAAAAGAAAAAGAGGATTCAGTCAATTGGCTGGCGCGTATGCAGCGGTGGCACTACACAAAAGTTAAAGGTGGTCGCGTAGGCCTGTAGTCCTAAAAAGCACCAGACAGCTTTGACTGCTTTTTGAGCCGACGAATGGCGATGACGGCGTTCCAGTAGCATCTGCACAGAGAGTGGCCGGTCGTCCAATTGTCGCAATGCGTCCGAAAGCTTCTGTCTTTCAGAGGCAAATCGAGGACAATGGCATATCAGATGGTCGATGTCTTCTTTGCTGCAGCAGACGTCACATTCCGCATTGTCGGTCAACCTGATGAGGGTTCCATATGCTTTTGTGAAAGCAACCCCCAACCAAAGGCGACAAAGAAGCGAAGCTTCACGTCAACGAAGTTTGAAGGAGGTCGAAGTTCCAGTCGAGGGTTTATTTGGTATAGTCTTGTATGTCTTATGCTTGGGGTGTTCCACTCCTGCAGACTCAGACTACGTGCCGGGTGACTAAGTTGCTTTGCAGCGTCAGTCCTTGACAAAGGAATCGGAAGGATGTGCTCTTCTTGGTGCGATGTGCGAGCCGCGTTGTCTGCGGAATCAATACAACTGGTCTCACAATGGCCAGGAAGCCACTGAAACTTGACCTCGTGAACTGTTTCTTTGACGTGGTGAAGAAGCTTGACAACTTCGTAAGGTAATTGTTCATGGCAACTTCGTCGAAGGACTGACTGCATGCTCTGTAGGGCTGGTTTCGAGTCGGAAAACACAGCCCATTTACTCGCTCTTTGGGATTTGATGTACTCTAGGGCACCACGCAGAGCCGCAAAGTCTGCCGCCGTAGACGTAGTGACGTGTGACAGCTTGATTCGCAGAGTTATTCCTCTAGCTAGAATCACCACCGCACCACCAGAACCAGATGCTGTGGTTGAACCATCGGTGTATATGTGCACGTGGTTATTGTACATTTTGTGCAGAAGGCTCAAGCTCAATTGTTTTAGGGCTGATGAAGGCAAATTTGATTTTTTCTGTATTCCTGGAATTGAAACACGTACTTGTGGAAGTCTCAGGCACCACAGAGGATACACCAGTTTCTCAGCAGGCGTAAAACCTGATGTAAACAACGCACGATGAGCACAGGCAATGGCACTAAATATTGTGCGGGACCTTTCAGTAGCGAGGGTTGCCAAGTGGTGGGAAGAATTCCTAGCATGTTGCCTGAGGTACGTACGCATCGTTTCACTGGTGATGTGCTTCGTGATCGAGTAGTCCTGTGCAATGGGAATTGTTTCAGCTGTCGATGCGCAGCGGGGTAAACCGAGGTTTATCTAAGCGCTTGGGCTTGAATATTTTGGATTGTGCGCAGGTTCGTTTTGCACATGTTAGATATAACAGGTAGTCTATACCACTGGAATCCAGTAAATAATACCTTGTAAAGCTGTAACATAAACTCGACAGACATTCCCCAACTTTTCCCAGCAAGAAACCTGAATAAGTGACAAATGGCGGTCAGCCGCTTTTTCACGTAGTTTACGAGGGGTGTCCAAGACAGGTTTTGGTCAATTACGACTCCCAAGAACCTGTGACTCCGGCTGCATGACACCAACTGCCCGTTAATTGATATGCCGTAAGCGGACATTTGTTTTCTGGTGAAAGCCACGACTGCACACTTACCACTTGCGATTTCGAGCCCTTGTTTGCGTAGGTGGTACGATGTCACTGATGCTGCCTTCTGAAGCCGGGTGCGAAGTTGAAGTTGAGTCACACCTGATGTCCACACACAGATGTCATCAGCATAAATGGAAAGTCGTACACTTCTCGGTCGCTTGCCAACTAGTCCAATGAGTGTTAGGTTGAACAGCCTCGGGCTTAGCACTCCGCCTTGCGGGACTCCTCGGCTGCAGTAATACTCGGGCGTCGGGCCATTCTCTGTCTGCGCGTGAAATTGATCTATTCTTTAGGTAGCTCTGAACTCACGTATATATCCTGCCACCGAGTCTCACTCATTTTAGTGCGCTGAGAATGGCTTCGTGGGTGACATTGTCGTATGCCTCTTTAACGTCAAAAAAGAGAGCAGCAGACAACCGTTTGCAGACCTTCTGGTGTTCTACATATGTCACCAAGTCACCTACATTGTCAAATGACGAGCGGCCTCGTCTGAAGCCGGACATGGCATCTGGATATATATCGTAGAAGTACCATTCCAGATGCGTTAAAATCATCTTTTCCATAACTTTTCCCACACAGCTCGCGAAGGCAATCGGGCGGTAAGAGGAAATGTCCAAGGCTGACTTGCCGGCTTTGAGAAGTGGAATCAGGTGACTTGACTTCCATTCCTGAAGAACCATGCCAGTTTGCCAGAAGTTATTGTACAGCTGCAAGAGTGCCTTCCGAGCTTGATATCCTAGGTGACACAGAGCGCGGTAAGTGATGCCGTGAGATTCTGGTGCTGAAGCACGTCTACACAAGGCAAGCGCAGCCTTCAGTTCATCCATTGAAAACGAAATCTCCATTCGAGGAGCAAGTGAGGATACAGAAAAGTCGGGCGTCTTCGTCCCAGTTGAATTCGCCCCGCAGGCAATCTTTCGACAGAAAGAATCTGCGACATCAATCTCCTCGCAGCGTAAGTGAAGTTCCAGAGATTTTCATGGGTAGCGCTGAGTAATTGTCGTACGAAGACACCGGAAAGTTCTACAGATTAGTGACAGAGGCTCTCTGGGTTCCAAAGACTCACAAAAAGATACCCATCGTAGCTTGTCTAACTTGTCCATGTGAGGCTGTATTTTCTAGTGTGCGTCTGGCTACTCTCAGGTCATCAAGTGACTTCGTGCGTCTATAACGTCGTTCTGCACGACGACGAATGACTCGGAGTTTCGCGAGATCAATGTCCATATTAGTGCGAGATGAGCTCACCAGAAGCGAACGCGTGGTTGACTGTAGGGCACTCTTTATTGCGTCCACTAGGTTGAAGGGTGAGGCGCCTGCATAGTCTTCCATGATTAACTTGTATTTTTGCCAATCGGTGTGCTGGACTGGCTCTGGAGGACTTCCGACTTGGAAAGCCGTCAATCTTCAGGTATGTTGGGATGTGGTCACTACCGCTTGTTTCCAAATCCAAAAACCAGTGCACTCTGCTGGCGAACGAGCGTAATGCGAAAGTGAGGTCCAGGCAACTGCTATAGGCCGATCTGTGCAGATGAGTAGGGCTGCCATCATTCACGAGGATAAGTTCACATTCAGAAACGAAAACACTAACTGTCTACCTCTAGTGTTGACCTTGGAGCTTCCCTATAAGTAGTGATGGGCATTGAAGTCACCAGTTATCACCCATGGCTGGAGAGTTGAATTCGAAATTCCGTGCAAGTGCTCATGGTCTAGACAACTTGATGGAGGTAAGTAGGCTCCGATGATGGTGAATGTAGTCTTCTTGTTTTTTACTGTTAGGCAAACGTACTGGTTTTCTTCGTCAGAGGGTACAGGGTGATGAACATAACTTAAGTCGCACCGTATGAACACCGCAACCTTGCTGCGCTCTCCGTGGGTAGAAGACATAAACCACTCATATCCAGACAGTCTCATGTGAGCTGACTGGTTCGGTTCACAAATCACAATTATGGAGAGCTGGTTCGTGATTACATACTGCCGGTTCTCGCCCTAAGTCCTCTGGCATTCCACTGAAGGACAGATGCGTTCTTAACCTCCTCTCGAAAGGATAACATGTGGCGGGCCATCGTTTTACCTTAGAGCTGCAAGCACCGGACTCAAAGTGTCCAGCACCTGGAGTGCGCTCTGCGCTGACGGGGTGTTCATGTTGCTTAGGAGCATGCGCATTGCGCTCATTAGGGTCTGCAACATGTTAATGACCTGGCGATCCTCACTTGTCTTTTCATCAGTGGTTCTTGATGGCATAGAGGTTGGCGGGATTCGAGGCACCTCAGAAGCCGGCAGCGTTCGTGAAAGTGATGGCCACTCTTCACGAGGTGGGAGTCTTGAACCTGATTCTTTTTTCGGTGTATCCGTCTTCGCAGAGCTTGATGATGAGGGGTTAGTTCTTCTTGCTTGAGATGACGTGTCTCTATCGGCAGATGTCACGTTTCGTAATGATCTTCTGTGGTGACGCCGACGTCGCCTGACAGTAGCAGCGGCTTCTCTGTGCGTTGAATTGTCGCGCACAATGCGTTTCAGCACCGCGCGTTCAATTCGCACGCGTGGGCAGTCTTTAGACGACGCTTTATGAGCACCGTGGCAATTGGAGCATTTGAACGCAGTTGCGTAGCAGGTGTCTTCTGATTGAGGTTCGGCACACCGCGGGCACACGGCATTGCTGGCACATACTCCTTTGACATGTCCCATCTTGAAACATCTGAAGCATTGTAGGGGCTTCCGTATGTATGGACGGTCCCGGTGGTGAACGTGGCCAACTTTGACGTGTGGGGGAAGGACTGTCTCCCTCAAAAACAATCTTCAGGCTACGTGACTGACCAAGCCTTGCGATGTGCTTGATGAAGATGCCGTCTGTAGTTGGCTTCATCAAGATTGAAAAATTGTCAGCGGCAATGGAAATGTCCACGTCATAAATGACGTCAACACTGCCCTAACAGTCAGTGGGGATCACTGATTTAACTTTGACTGTTGATTTCCGAGATGTTCTGTAGGCTTTGCAGCGCACAACGGTGTAGAACATCAACTGCCAGAACATTCTTCCGTAAGTTGATCCTGACGTCCTTAATCTCATTTGGAGCGAGTCCTTCGAGGTAGGCAGAGAGGACTTGCCTGTTAAGTCGCCGTAGGTTGGCTGAAGGGTCCACAGCCATGAAGAGTATAATGTGTGGCCAACGCTGCGCGGTAGTCTGCACGGTGGATATACTCGCCGTCGACGATGTTCGTAGCAGTCTCCTTTTTGCATTGCGGCTCATGACGACTGTGTAGACGTCATCCGCTGACTCGAAACCGTCGGAGTAGAGCTCCGTTGGCTCGCTGTCTGTACCACTTGAGGTGGTCTCACGTTTCCTATCCGCTGCCAGACGTAGTGGTTGTCCACCTCGAAAATCCTGACAGGCTTCTTCATCCATTCTCGCATGGAGGGAGCGGCAGCTCCCAGAATTTGCGGTAAAACAAATAGAAAATTTGAGACAAGGGTACAAGCGTTCTTTGAAATAGACACTTCGTCGTCGTTGCATGATACTCTTGATGTAATTGCCGAGGCTCAGCGTATAGCACAGAGAGAGCGGTTGCTGGGTACGCCAGCTGGTAGGTATATATTACAGTCAATTGGAGAATCGGTGGCGACTGGTGATTGTGCGCGCCTATACGAGTTAACCGTGAACATCAGGGCTAATATCACGGTTGGTCCATTTCCGTGAAATGTGCATAATGTAGGGAGGCGAATGGCGAGAGCTAGGGCTTTGTTGCGCAAAGCAAAAGATCAGGATGAAGAGTCGGCGTTCGTTGACGCAGCATGGATTACGGGAAATATGCTTCTTCGGCGGTGGTAATAAATGGGAAAGGGAGCGTTTCAAAGTCCGCTTCGTTTATACGAAAGATCTGGGGATCGCTGAGCAGGTGGCTATTGCTCTAGCACTCTTTGATTCGGAAAGAGCTTTAGTATTTAGTGACTCTCGCTCTGCAATTAAAGCCTCCTCGAGGGCAGTTATTAGCGAACCAGCTTATAGACTACTACCGGGTAAGAACATCACTCCGCATACCATTACCTGGTTTCCGGCGCACATGGGGTCAGTATTGGGAGCCCTACGTAACCTCAACGAGGTGGCGCACAGGGAGGCACGAGGAGTAGTGTGCTGTGCAATGTCTGAGGTGGCTGAATCTCCCGCACCGGAGTTTAGGGATCCAGCTGTTGATGTAAAACGATATAACCAAACATTATTACTTTGAGCGCAGGGAATTCCCTTTACCACATTCTAGACTTAACAGGCCGCAGGTGGTCACATTAAGACTTCTGCAGACGCGGACGTACCCCAACCCGGTCGTCATGAATAAAGTTAACCATGACTGCGGGGCTTCAATTTATTATAGTAAGTGTGGGGGGTGCTCAATTTTGGACACATGCTCTGTCGCTGCTCGGCAATGACCGGTGCGGCTTCTCACGGTGAACAGGGGTGGCAGCGAAGGCTGCACAGTGACGCACTGGTGGACCAAGTCAGGGCTGTCCAGAAGGCCCGTGTGGCGGCAGAGGGACTTGGCCTCTTTGTCCCGACGTAGGAGCAGCCAGCATCACCCCTAGGCTGATCCTCAGGACTTCAATAAAGTTCTCCATACCTTATATCTCGCACGTTCAATAACGCGAAGTCACAACGAATAAGTTAAAGTAATACGACTATCTTAACGGTGGAAGCTTCGTCAAATCTCAAATAGCTCCACATAGAAAAAAATAGCAGCATATCGACGGAGTGAATGATGGAGAGTGGGGCGAAGCATCCGTGCGTCCATTCGTTCTTGCTTCCGTCCGTCCATGCGTCCGTCTGTGTGACCGTCCGTGCATCCATTCACCCGTCCGTGCGTGCGTCTGTTCGTGCGTCCGCACGTCCATCTGTGCGTCCGTTCCTGCGTTCGTCTATGCATCTACCCCTGCGTCCACCCATGCGTCCATCCGTCAGGGCAGCCATCTGTGAGTCCGTCCATGCATCTGTCTGTGTGTCCGTTCGTCCATCTATTCAACACTCAAGTACCGCCATCTCGCATATTTTCATGATATATTCCGCATACGCACCGCCATCCAGCGGACATTCCAAGGACTAAACGAGAAGTGGCACACGCACACTTTCTTACGGCTTGCGCTTGGTGTCTACTTCCCACCTTTAACCACCTCGAGTTCATGGTATATACTAGTTCACTGTATTCATGGCACTGCGGCCCAACGCTCGCTCATCATCATCATCATCATCAGCCTGTCTACGTCCACTGCAGGACAAAGGCCTCTTCCATGTTCCGCCAGTTAACCCGGTCCTGTGCTTGCTGTTGCCAATTTATACCCGCAAACTTCTTAATCTCATCTGCCCACCTAACCTTCTGTCTCCCCCTACCCCGCTTCCCTTCTCTGGGAATCCAGTTGGTGACCCTTAATGACCAGCGGTTATCCTGTCTACGTGCTACATGCCCGGCCCATGTCCATTTCCTCTTCTTTATTGCAGCTATGATATCCTTAACTCCCGTTTGTCCCCTAATCCACTCTGCTCTCTTCTTGTCTCTTAAGGTTACACCTACCATTTTTCTTTCCATTGCTCGCTGCGTCGTCCTCAATTTAAGTTGAACCCTCTTTGTGAGTCTCCAGGTTTCTGCTCCGTAGCTAAGTACCGGCAAGATACAGCTGTTATATACCTTCCTCTTGAGGGACAGTGGCAATCTACTTGGCATAATTTGAGAGTGCCTGCCGAATGTGCTCCACCCCATTCTTATTCTTCTAGTTACTTCAATCTCGTGGTTAGGCTCTGCGGTTATTACCTGCCCTAAGTAGACATAGTCTTTTACAACTTCAAGTGCACTATTACCTATCGCAAAGCGCTGCTCCTTTCCGAGGTTGTTGTACATTACTTTCGTTTTCTGCAGATTAATTTTAAGACCCACCTTTCTGCTCTCCTTGTCTAACTCCGTAATCATGAGTTGCAATTCGTCCCCTGAGTTACTCAGCAATGCAATGTCATCGGCGAAGCGCAGGTTACTGAGGTACTCTCCATTAACTCTTATCCCTAACTGTTCCCATTCTAGGCTTCTGAAAACGTCCTGTAAGCACGCAGTGAATAGCATTGGGGAGATTGTGTCCCCCTGCCTTACACCCTTCTTTATTGGTATTCTGTTGCTTTTTTTATGAAGCACTATGGTAGCAGTTGATCCCCTGTAGATTTCTTCCAGAATGTTTATATATATTTCATCTACGCCCTGGTTCCGCAGTGTCTGCATGACGGCTGATATTTCTACTGAATCAAACGCCTTCTCGTAATCTATGAAGGCTATGTATAGTGGTTGGTTATACTCTGAGCATTTCTCTATTACCTGATTGTTAGTATGAATGTGGTCAATTGTTGAGTAGCCTGTTCTAAATCCTGCTTGTTCCTTTGGTTGATTGAATTCTAATGTTTTCTTTACTCTGCTAGCAATTACCTTTGTAAATAGCTTGTATACTACAGAGAGCAAGCTGATCGGTCTGTAATTCTTCAAGTCCTTGTCATCTCCTTTCTTATGTATTAAGATGATGTTAGCGTTCTTCCAAGACTCTGGTACTTTTCCCGTCAGGAGACACCTCGTAAATAGAGTGGCTAGTTTTTCTAACACAATCTGTCCTCCATCTTTCAGCAGATCTGATGTTACTTGATCCTCACCAGCAGCTTTGCCTCTGTGCATGCTCTCCAAAGCTTTTCTGACTTCTTCTATCATTACCGGTGGGGTGTCGTCTGGGTTACTGCTAGTTCTTATAGTATTAAGGTCGTGGTTGTCTCGGCTACTGTACAGATCTCTGTAAAACTCCTCCGCTATTTTAACTATCCTATCCATATTGGTAGTTAATTTGCCTTCTTTGTTCCTTAGTGCATACATCCGCCTTTTGCCTATCCCATGTTTCCTCTTCACTGCTTTGACGCTTCCTCCGTTTTTCAGAGCGTGCTCAATTCTATCCATGTTATAGCTTCTTACATCGCATACTTTACGTCTAATAATCAGCTTCGAAAGCTCTGCCAGTTCTATTGTGTCTGTTGTACTTGACACTTTCATGATTTGACGCTTCTTAATTAGGTTCTTCGTTTCCTGGGAAAGCTTGCCGGTGTCCTGTCTAGCTACCCTGCCTCCAACTTCCACTGCACACTCCGTGATGATACTCGTCAGATTATCATTCATTGTATCTGCGCTAAGGTTGGTTTCCTCGCTAAGAGCAGAGTACCTGTTCTGCAGTGACACTCTGAATTCCCGTACTTTCCCTCTCAGTGCTAGCTCATTGATTTGCTTCTTACGTATCAGTTTCTGTCATTCCTTCTTCAAGTCTAGGCGGATTCGAGCCCGTACCACCAAACGCCTACAGCGCAGGGGCGCCTGCGCAAGTAGGCGTTTGGTGTGTAGCGACACCACGAACCCGAGCTAACGGGGGAGTTTCGACTCCCTCCCACGCCTAGCTGTGCGTGGCTTTGCCGTGTCCGAGGAAAAGGGGATCCTGGGGGTTGAGCCGACGCTAGGTGATTGGACCGTTAAGGCCCCCCGGCAGAGGCAACACACCCCTTTGGCCCCGGCTTCACGTAGACGGCACCCCTGAGCTGACCCACCCAGGGGAATCGGCAGTCGCCTTTTCCTATCTCTCTCTCCCTACATCTTCGTCTTTATCTCTTACTATTTATCTGTCCTGTCTTCTACTCTCTTCCGTTTACTTCCAAACTTCCTGGCGGCTAGGGTTAACCCTGTGCAAATAGCCTACCTTGGTCTACGCGCATTGGGTTATAGTGGCGTTGTACGGCTAGCGTCTGCAGGTTTCAGCATTTGTAACCTTGTAGCGTCCCCTCGTTGGGCTCCGTGGTGGGTGGCCGCCAACGCTGCTGAACAACAATAAGGAAGACATGTATGGAGCATTCCCACTACTGTCTGATCGTACCGGCTTAAAGCCGGTACGCACCGATGATCTCACCAGAGAAGGATTGGCCACCCTGGTGCAGTATCTGGCCACCCCCTCCCGTAGGCATTCGTCAATTAACTCACGGCCCTCAGTTCCCACCAGCTGCGGAGCAACTGACCACGGCGGCGGTCAGATCTGCAAAGCAGCAGAGGGTGCTAGGAATCTCTGGATACGGACAGGCCACCATTGTAACTTGAACTCAGCAACGTTTAACGTTAGAACGTTATCTAGTGAGGGAAGTCTAGCTGTATTATTCGAGGAGCTAGAAGGCATTAAATGGGATATAATAGGGCTGAGTGAGGTTAGGAGGACAGATGAGGCCTATACTGTGCTACAGAATGGGCACGTCATTTGCTATCGGGGCTTGGCAGACAGAAGAGAACTGGGAGTAGGGTTCCTAATTCACAGAAACATAGCTGGCAACATAGAGGATTACTATAGCATTAATGAAAGGGTGGTAGGCATTGTAATTAAGCTGAATAAAAGGTACAAAATGAAGGTAGTACAGGCTTACGCGCCTACATCCAGCCATGATGACGCTTCAGTTTAAAGCTTCTATGAAGACGTGGAATCGGCAATGAGTAAGGTGAAAACGCAGTATACTATAGTAATGGGCGACTTTATTGCAAAGGTAGGGAAGAAGCAGGCTGGAGACCACGCAGTAGGAGATTATGGCATCGGCACTAGAAACGCCAGAGGAGAGCTACTAGTAGAATTCGCAGAACGCAATAATCTGCGTATTTTGAATACCTTCTACCGAAAACGAGAAAACCGCAAGTGGACATGGAGGAGCCCTAATGGCGCAAATAAGAACGAAATAGACTTTATAATGACTGCACACCCAGGAGTCGTGCAGGATGTGGAACGCTCGCTAAACCTTCCTAAAACCAAGGTGGTTATGCTCACTGAGTATTACGTAGCAACCCTTTCTTGTAAGATAGTGCTCAATGTACATGCCATTGGCTGCTAAGGGGGAACGAGAAAGAGGAGAATTTGGCTTTTAGTTAACGCGTACGCTGCGAATTGTTTATTTTTCAACAACGCACAGAATAAATCTCTCACCGGCACCACATTGGAGGTCAAAATGTAATACTGGTTACACACTGCAAGTACTACTACGACTGCGAGGGACGAACAAGTGCCGCTATAAGGAGATTCGCCCCTAAAAAGTTCATGGCTTTGCCGCAAAGATGAAGTAATGAACGCGATAGCAATAAATTGAAAAGTCACGCGCAGAATGGCAGGCAGATCGAAACGTTCCCCCCGTTTTAGATGCGGAGCATCTAATACTCGAGGCTTGTAGTGCGGCGCCGTCCGCAAGCTTCCTCCTCCTTCTTCCACCATCTGTGCATCCCTTCCTCCTCTACACACCGCGCGCGCTTCACTCCTCCACCATCTGTGCACCCTTCCTCCTCTACACACCGCGTGCGCTTCTCCCCTTCACGAACATTCGCTAGCTGTATAATGTAGCGCGCATGCGCCGTCACGCTTCGAGAACATCGGCAGCTGACGCGCGCGCATGCGCCATTGCGCTTCTCCCCCTTCTCGAACATTAGACAGCTGACAGTGCATGCGCCGTCGCGCTGTATATATACTCAAGGTCGGCGCTCGCTCGCTCAGTTGCCGCTCGTCGGTTGGTTTGTACGGCGCGTCGACGTCCAAGGTCGCGGTGAAATGAATTCCAACGAATCCACAAACACAATGATCGTCGTCCCTTCGACCAGCGCCGCCCTTTCGCATACGTGTGTACGTGTTCACTCATTTAACAGCCCCTCCTACAACCACGTTAACCAATTTAGCCATCGACCCAAGTAATTCGCAATTTAACACCCCATTTCACAACCACGTTAACCAATTTAGCCATCGACCCAAGTAAGTCGCACTTTAACACCCCGTTAACCAATTATATGCTCCTCAGTGTTCCCCCGAGGGAAGCTGCGGGCAATTTTTTCACTCACAAATGGCGCACGGAACGTACTTGCAGGAACAGATGAACGCGAATGAGCGTCTCAGTTGTTACTTTGCTTTGGCTGAACAGTGCGCTCTTTTCGCAAACAGAGGTGGTGCAACTGTTGTAGTTCCTTTTGTGCGCCCCGTAACTGAAACTGAATCGTTCCAGTGCAAGCCCAACGCCAGCCAAGGCGTATCATCCTCTCCACTGGAAGATAAGGGCACACGAGAGATTATCCACTCCCCTCCTCTCCGCAGGCCAAAGTACACGTCAGAGATGAGAGCCGCCACGCGCTCATTGTGCCTTCTTGCTGATAATGCTGAAAGTACGATGTTCCCCCACCCCGAGATGCCCGCCAACAGCGGCCACTGGTAGATATAAATATCTTGATGTTTGAACGTCGGAGTATGTACTTTAATGCCATGTTCACAGGAAGAAGATCACCTCACCATTGATGGACCAATAGCTAAGAAACAAATGAAGATTGCAATCAGAACTTTGCAGAGAAACAAAACTCTAGGCCCAGATGGCCTTTGCGACGGAATTTTACGCGGAATGACGTTTCAATAACTTCTCGTTCCTTTCCTTGAGGCACTTTTTAAAGAAGCGTATGAACTTGGGAACTTCTTTGTTTTATCAGGCCCATAATACATTTATACCGAAAAGCACTGAGAGTGAAGATTTAAAAAGAGTAACTGAAAATATGCTTACAAATTTATGTAACGTTGATTAGAAGATATTTGAAAAAAACACCAGGCCTGCGCAGAAGGCCCAGCACAGTCCACCGCGAAAGCTAGAAGAGCGGCCTTTCAGAGCCTTTTCAAAACACTCATAGGTTATTATTATTGCCCTAGGTGGTTATCAAGCACACTTGCTTGATAACCACCTAGGGCAATAATAATAAACTTTTTGGTAGTAGGCCGGCATTCGTTATGCTATTTTCGCCATTCTTCTGAAGAGCGTGGCATCTGCTAAACATTTGCGAGGAATTTCGTGCCAATCGTTCATGCAGTGGCTGACAACGATGAGGAATTAAGGCTAAAGTAGGT
Organism: Rhipicephalus annulatus; assembly: GCA_013436015.1. Classification (NCBI taxonomy): domain Eukaryota; kingdom Metazoa; phylum Arthropoda; class Arachnida; order Ixodida; family Ixodidae; genus Rhipicephalus; species Rhipicephalus annulatus. The sequence continues at coordinate 146,914 of WOVY01014675.1, forward strand.
ATGCACCACAGTTAATAGGGGAACAAGAACAGGGCTTTTGCAATGGGTTGGAGCTTTGGGCCGCCCATTCGTTACGCTACTCACATTCTGCGATGACTGGTTGTTTTTTCGCTGTTTTAAAACGCTTTATAGGTCGAAATAACACGATTGCTTTCCCGAGATCAAGCCTGCCTAAGGCAAGTTTGACAACAAGTTATAAGTGTTGAGGAAAGGACGAGCCGCCGTGTCATGGGCAAAATCACCGACGCATTAAAGGTACGGCAGGCTCGTTTGGAGACAACAAGACTACACATTAAAATGGAAACAGATAGAAAGGCACTCTCTGCGTCTGCATCACCACCATCCAGCCAAGGCCTACTAGACAGCAATCTTGTAGCACAGATGCCATTCAAGTCAGCCTCAGGACATATTCTTGAGTGTGGGGGAAGCCAATCGATTAGGACCTTCACTAAAGTAATGACCATCGAAGAAGCCTGCGCAGAACACCCGCTACTTAGATGGACCAGGTCCACGCCTGCAGAGCTGTCGTCAGCGTGCCACACCTATGGACCTGTTGTCAAGACATCTACAACAACTCCAGTGGTCGAGGTGGCATGATTGAAAAGGGGGAATACTTTGTAGACCCAAAGACTTTGTAGACCCACTAGATGTTAAGGATACGTCCAAGCCAAAGCTGGCAGATTTAGACGTTGTAAAGTCCTCATCACCCTGCGTGTAAGTTTCCGATGGAGGAAAATCAAGGTCATTTCTGAAAGCGACAAGAAACAGAAGAAAGAAACAAAAGGCCACGACGACACAAAAGCCAGCCCCTTGCGCTGCTGAAAGCTTAAGTACTTCGAGAATGCCACTGAAGTTATTATTGAAGAGAGTGTGCAAGGCACATCTTATTTCTGCAAAGTTGATAAATGCTTACTCAGCGCAACAGCGGAGAATGAGAGAGACCAGACGAAGGCGGAAGCAGAAGGGTCACAAGGTAAATGGAGCAACGAGTAGAAAGCAAAGGAAAAGGTTACTCAAGTATAGCTACACAAGATTTTTCTGGAAAAGTCTTATCTTCGAATTTTCATGCCAAGGAAACCTGCTCAACGACGATGCAGGTTCATCAAGGTCAACGCGTTCAGAAGCACGAGTGTGGAACAAGTGCCGAAAGCACTGCTGGAAAAGCAGACGCGGTTGGATATCACAGATTTTCCCACATGGACTGACCTGGACTTATACAAGTACTCTTGAGCAGCGTGTGCTTCGAACTTGGTGTGTGTTAGTGTTCTTCATCAACAATTGTTAATGCGGGGGCGCGGAGGGTATAAAATATTGTGTGAACGACGAAGACAGTCACTATCATCATTAGGGGATGAGACCGGCATTCGGAATAAAGAAGAGGTCGACGGGTGGGCTTCGCCATGGGCACGGCGGCTCGTCCTTTTCTCAACAAGCACCAGGGTAGCACACTGGTAGAATACTGGGCTAGCACCCAGTGGACCCGGGCTCGATCCCCACTGTGTCTTCGGAGCTAGTTTGGCCAACAAGTCACAAGCACCGGCGTAGCTCAGTGGTAGAATACTGGGCTGGTACCCAGCGGACCAGTGTTTCGAGCCTCACTGTGTCATTGGTGCTAGTTTTTTTTTACAGCAAAAGCTGTTCTGAGATCACAAGTCGGGTCACGCGCCGCTGGTGTCCATAACCACGTTGCGCGAAATTGAAAAAAAAAAACAAGCGCCAATGACACAGTGGTGCTCCAACCCGGATACGCTGGGTCAGCCCGGTATTCTTCTACTGAGCCACTCCGGTGCTTGGGACTTGTTGTCAAACTTGCCTTAGGCAGGTTTAATGTCGAAAAAGCAATCGCGTTAATAAGACTTATAAAGCGTTTTAAACAGCGAAACAACAACCAATCGTCGCACAATGTGAATAGCCTAACGAGTCAGCCGTCCAATGCTCCGACCCATTACAAAAGCTTCTTCTTGTTCCCCTATGAACTGTGGCGCATACCAACTTCAGGAATTAATCGTCGTCATCGTCAGCCACTGCATGAACAATCGGCACAAAATTCCTAGCAATAATTTAGCGGATACTACACTTCTCAGACGAATGATGAAAAATGGCATAGAAAATGACGGCGTAATACAAAAAAGTTGTATTCATAAGGCCGTAGTGCGTATCAAACAAGTGTGCTTGCAGTAGTTACCAAACGAGTGTTTAGAATAGCCTCTGAAAGGCCGTTATTCTAGCTTTCACTGTGACTGTGCTGCGCCTTACGCACAGGCTTGGCATTTTTCTGATTTCGAGCGATGTGGTTACGGACACAGGCAACGGCGGACAACTGCGCGTGACCCGAGTTGGGATTTCATAACAGCTTTCGTTGAAAAATACTCATGAACAGTTCGCAAACAGGGATTACTAAATGTGTAGGCGCACACGAAACATGTAGAATAAGAGGCCGTTCTGTACTGTACTATCCATGTAGCGAGATCAGTCCATGAGTGCATTTACGATAGCATAAACCAGGTAGCTATTCTTCATATTGATGTTTTTAAGGCTTTTGATAAGATCTGACATGATTTTTTTTCTTTTGATTGCTAAGGCATCTCCAGTTAGGGGATGTATTATATTATGATTTATCGCTGTGTTATGGAAGTGCACAAAAAGAATTATTGTGAATAGCGCTTTCAGGTTTCAATGAGCTAAATTCATCAGTGTGTCAGGGTTCTCCACTTTCGCTTTTACTTTTCGTAGTATGATTGGAACCACTTTGTCTAAGTGTACTAATTAATTGTACACTTAATGGTGTTAAATGATATAGGTATAAAGCCGAGGACTATAAAGTACTAACCTAAACAGATGGCACGGCCTTCTTCTGCGTGGATAAATCGAGTGTTCAGGAAGCAGTAAACACCACTATGCATTTCAGAAAAGATTGCGGAGCTGATATAAATTTTTGATAAAGCCAGGGGATTCTGGCTGGACGCGTGAACACTAGCTCCCTTGGTGTTTGCAAATATTCGTTGGAATGGAGCTCCAGTTCGTTATCTTGGTGTGCCTTGTGATAACCCCCGCAATAGTGGCCTTCATTGGACGTCCGCCATAACGACTATCTGTCGAAAGGTATTAACTAGGCAAGCACAGGATCTTTCTGTCTTTTCGAGACCCAAAGCACGCAACATTTTTGTTGCATCAAAGCTCGTCTACATTTTGCAAGCATTGCATTGCTGTGTTTAGAAAAAGTGTTTAACAATTAGAGTACTTGGCACTCTACTATGGGAGAGCCTAAAGCCGTCCCTTCGGCCTCACATTACAAGGCCGTAAATTACACAGTGATACCCAGCGCTTTAACAGAGCATGCTATCGCGTAAATATCCACGAATTTTACAGGATATTTGCCTACTTCACTTGGAATTCTTCATGGGAAACCATGCGAATGGACGTCCTTTTTCTTCCGCTTGAAAATTGGGGGGGGGGGAGGCATGACTTTGTGAATTCGTTTGTACGAGAACTGGTGATGCGATTTTTTTACCTTATTGATGTTTGTAATCCGTTTTTTCTGACTGGTATGCAGAACCATCTTGCTTACCACCTTCCTTTTCTTTTTGTGAAGACCAGAGTTGCTGGAAACTCGCAATTGTGGGGTTTATTGAAAGAAATTGTTGAGGCTATGCAATTTTACTGCGATAGCAATTATAAGGACACTCTCGGCTGTATTTAGCCGCTGGCGTCGGCGTCGATGTCGTGAACCGTATGTGTATACGATGCTTCGGACTGTTTACAGGGTGCCGAGCTCTTTTCCTCGTTAGACTTGCGGCCAGGTTTCTGGCAGGTGCCGATGGCGGAGGACGATCACCCCAAAACCTTATTTGTCACGTCAGACGACTTATATGAATTCACCGTCATACTCTTCGGACTTTGCAACGCGCCTGCAACGTTCGAACGAATGATGGACGACATCCTGCGTGAACTAAAATGGAAGATTTCCTTGTGTTACCTCAATGATATCTTGGTCTTGGCCCCTAACTTCGACACACACTTACGTCGCCTTTAGCACGTCCTCACTTGCTTGACAAACGCTGGTTTGCAATTAAACCATAAAAAATGGCGATTTGCCATGCGTCAATAAAACATTTTCGGCCACGTTGCTTCCAAAAAAGGCATCCTCCAGGATCCCGAGAAATTGCGCACTTTTACGGTGTTTTCTAAACCTGCCACCATCAAAGAACTTCAGAGTTTTATTGGCTTGTGTTCGTATTTCCCGTGATTCGTCCGAAACATTGCGTCTATTACATCACCTCTCACGCAACTCCTCGGCAACTGTAAAGGCCTCTCAACGTGCTCCGCTGCCTGCCACGAGGCTTTCACCACCTTGCGACGGCTTCTCACGACGCTCCCAATTCTACACCATTTCAACCCTGAAGCTCCAACTGAAATCCACACTGACGCCAGTGGTGTAGGCCTGCGTGCTGTGCTCGCACAGCGTGAATCGGAGCATACGAAGTACGTCATGGCATACGCTAGTCGCACACTCACCAAGGCAGAGAGCAACTACCGCGTCACAAAAAAGGAGTGTTTGGCCATTGTTTGGGCCCTTGGAAAGTTTCGCTTGTATCTATATGGCCGTTCTTTTGACGTTGTGACCGACCACCATGCGCTGTGCTGGCTCTCGACGTTAAAAGACCCGTCTGGCCGCCTCGTCGCTGGGCGTTGAAAATCCAAGATTATGACATACGCGTGGTTTATCGGTCAGGACGGAAGCATACTGACGCTGACGTCCTGTTCCCGTTCGCCCTTTCTCAGAATGTCACAGCTGACTCCGCTTGCGATCCCAAATTGTCATCTCTTGACTTTGACGACATTCCTATTGAACAACGCAGTGACCCGTGGACTTCGTCTCTTCTCAATCATCTCTCCGACACTTCTGAACTCCCAAAGATGCAAACGCTCCGGTGCCATGTTCAACACTTCTCGATATGCGACACGCTTCTGTATCGACGCAACTATGCACCTGAGGGACGCAAACGGCTGTTCGACGTTCCACAAACCCTGAAGTCATAGATCTGTTCTTTTTTCCACGCTGACCCAGAATGTGGCCACGCAGGAGTCTTCAAGACCTACGAAAGGCTTCGACATCGTTACTACTGGTGTGGTATGTATACCTTCGTCCACAACTTCGTCCGCTCTTGTGCCGAATGTCAGCGCCGAAAATAGATAACGAAGGTAAATGACACTTCCAACCATCATAATAATGGCATGCATGTCATGTAAAACTTCACTACATCCTAGGCTCATCGCGCGCTCGCGGCCGTTTTGCTAGCTTTTCATATCACGTCACGAGATACTAAATTTGGTATCACGTGACGTGAATGGATGACAAAGGTAAACGACATATTCAAACATGATAATCTTGGCATGGACGTCATGTAATGCATACGTCCGCCTCGTAACGTTGCGCTGATTTTAAAGAGACATATCAACTTTCCTCATTCGTACTTTGCATATCATCGATTCATGGTGCGTGGGATATGCCAATTTTATTGTTTGTTATTTAATTAATGTGTGTAACTACAGCAATTCATTCATAATGTCATAACGTCAGAAGTTTAGTTTTGAATTGAGTTTTACACTCTTAAATGAGAGCCTGATCGCCAAAGTCGAACAACTAAAAAAATGGCAGCATATCCACGGAGTGAATGATGGAGAGTGGGGCGAAGCATTCGTCCGTCCATGCGTCCGTCTTTGTGACCGTCCATGCGTCTGTTCGTGCGCACATCGCTGCGTTCGTTCATGCATCCGCCCCTGCGTCCGTTCATGCGTCCATCCATGCATCTGTCTGTGTGTCCGTTCGTTCATCTATTCAACACTCCAAGTCCCACCATCTCGCATCTTTTTATCATATGTTCCCCATATAGAAGCACCGCCATTCAGTGGACATTCCAAGGACAAAACGAGAGGGGCACACGCACACTTTCATACGGCTTGCACTTCGGGTCTACTTCCCACCTTCAACCACCTTGAGTTCATGGTATATACTAGTTCAATGTATTCATGGCACTGCGGCCCAATGGTCGCTGAACCTTTATAAAACCAAGGAGGTTACGCCCAGCGAGTATAACGTAGCATCCTTTTCCTGTCAGATAGTGCTCAATGTACATGCCAGTGGCTGCTAATGTGAAATGAGAGACAGGAGGATTCAGCTTTTAATTTCTTACGGCTTGCGCTTCGTATCTGCTTCCCCCTTTAACCACCTCGAATTCATTCATGGTATATACAAGTTCATTGTATTCATGGCCCTGCGGCTCAACGCTCGCTAAACCTTTCTAAAACTAAGGAGGTTACACCCAGCGAGTATAATGTAGCAACCTTTTCTTGTCCGATAGTGCTCAATGTACATGCCAATGGCTGCTAATGGGGATAGCAGCGTGCGCGTTGACTAAAAGCCGAATGCTCCTGTCTCTCGTTCCCAATTAGCAGCCATTGGCATGTACATTGAGCAGTATTTTTATTGTTAAACAACGCACAGAAGAAATCTCTCACCGGCACCACCTTGGAGGTCAAATGTTATACCTATTTAGGGTATGTGCCACTGGTCGTTACGTACTACGAGGGACGCCCAAGCCACGCCACAAGGAGCTTCGCCCCTAAAATTAACACCAGGCGTCGAAGCAGGCACTGTACTCGAAGCGTATGATGTCGGCCTACGGGACGGCTTTCAGCTCTCTCATAGTAGAGTACCGAGTACTCTAAATCGTTAACCCCTTTTTCTAAACACACAAATTAACACATCACTCTCTGCTTATCCTTCAGGGTTATTGTCATTTTGAACATTTTAGTTTTCAAGAACTAATGAAGAGGCACCGTTATACATTACGACGCTTTCTAGATAATAGATTTCTCGAAGCATCTTTGGTGTCATTGACTGCACCACTTACTCTTTTTCTTTCTGTGTATTTGCAAGTAAACAAAGGGTGTCACACCTCATCCATGAGTTCGCAGTCCTTTTGACACCCTAAGCCTTGGCCTAACACGAAAATACGTCCACTCCTTTTTTATCCACTCCCGTTGCTCCATCTCCCACGCAGACGCGTTGACCCTAAGAAGTGAACTTCGAGCAACCGAACTTTTATCATCCCATCTCAGAGCACCCATACTTCGCTGGCTCAAAGTCCGGAGTTCCACAGGCTCTAAGGGCGCAACGTGCGCACTCCTCCTCCTTCGACAATGTGCGTCACAAGGGTCCCGCAGAGCCGTTATATGGGTATCACACGCTTTGATCGGCTCTCTCCGAAGGGTTCACGATGCCTGTGCTTCAATCGATTGGCCGTTCATTTCCACCACTGGCCTACGCCGTAGTCCGGCCACATTACCGCACTCTCGCCGGAGCCAGGTTCGTCAATCAGGTGGGCCCATTCTTCACCAACCATTGGGCCATCCATCACAGGACCAACAGCTGCACCAATCAGGAGGGCGCCTGGGGCCACGTCGCCCTGCGCGCGGGAAAAGCTTTGCTCCCCTGCACGACCACTTTGTCTCTCGCCATCGCGAGGCGTCTTCTTTCACTTCGACAGTTGAGACGACGCTCAGTGAAGGTCTTCTCGAAGTCTTAAAGGAGTGCCAGTGTGTCGGACGTAACGGAGCCGGAACGCGTTCCCAGGCCTACAGTCTTAACCTCGTAGCCTTTAGTAGAGGCACATATTTTTAGGATTTGTATCTGTTTAATTGAAAGGTTATACAATCCCTTTTCATATGGCAACTTCTACCTATCGGTCACGGTATTTTCCTCAGTCACAGAGAAACATTCAAGACAAAAGGCAACAATCAACCTTTCAAATTGTAAATTTATTAGAGGAGTAGCATGTTTGTGTTTGTACAGGTATTTAAAATTGGTTCTGAACTGGAAGGTTATACTGTCAACCTTCTAATATAAGTTTTAGGACAAATAGAAAAAATCACTGCATGAAAGTAACTTTATACAACCAGTGCATGCCTTCTACAAAACTCTTTTATATGAAAAAAAAAACATCACACAAGACATGCAGAAGTTGTGCGTTTATATTCCATCCTTTCAGCAAACTGCATTTTGCATTCATTCAGGTAGGAAATAGAAGTGCCCTGAAAAAAGAATTGGCCCCGTATATGCATGTTAGTCTGCAATCGTCATCGAAAGATGATTCATTCATTCATTCACAAAACTTTATTTGTATCCTTAAGCCCGGTCTTTTCAGACCGAGGCAGGCCGCGTCCACGTCGGTACCGTGAGGCCGAGCCTTGTGGCGTCATCTTGGACCTTCTGGACTGCCCGTAGTTGGTCTTGATAAGTTTCACTTCGCAACATCGTCTGCCAGTAAAGCCATTATTCTACGGGGTCGGCGAGAGTCCCGGGACTGCGCGCCAGGATGTGTCTGATCCCAATGATGCCATCGCACGCGTCACACTTGTATTGAATTTCACTGTCAGGGAGAATTTTATGTAGAAAATACCGAGTTCGGGTAAGTTCTGGTTTGCAGTAAGCGTAGTGTGATTGCCTGAGCCCCGTTCAATTTTGCGTGTGGCAGTGGGAATTGCCTATTTCCCAAGTAATAATATTTTGTGATGTCGTTGTAAGTGATTAAATTATCTATATAGCCCCCGGAATGATAGTGCGCGTCGGATCGAGTCTGACCGGCACGGCAAGCGAGTCCTCGTGCCAGGTCATTCGTCACCTGATTGAGGTTGACCCGAGTTTCTTCCACTTGTCTCATATGAGCAGAAAACCGTCGAATTTCAGTATCGATAGGATTCAATTTGTTCATAAATATAACCACATGGGAGGCGCTGCTGTCTAGCCCAGTCCTAGTGGATCAGCTGCGACTCATCCACAGAGCTGAACGGATGGCTCGCGCCAGTGGGGCTCTGGAATAGGGGCACCACCCTGCCGGAGAGACTTCGCTCTCCACCCCGTATATTCCTCGGGGCACTGGAGTTCAAGCCTGTCTGGATTACGTATATAATAAAGTTTTGTACTACTACTACTACTAAGTTTAACCACAGTCCCAGCGACGTAGCTCTTGTCGAAGCTCGTAATTGCTGCTTTGGAATCGCTATAAACGTATGACCATTTTCTGTTCGTGATAGCTAAAGCAATCGCGGCTTGCCACAACCGGGGAATCCTTAGCGAGTATAGTCAGAGCCTCCCGTATTTCTCCCTGGCTGTCGACCACCACAGCCATGTAGGCATCTTGGCCTTTCACCCAGGCTGCGTCCACGATGGCCGCCTGATGTCCTACCTGTTTGATTTCTTTCAATAAAGCTTTCACTCTCGCTTTGCACCTGCTGATACTTAGTGCAGCGGCGGTGTCGTACCCACTGAAGTTTCACCCCCCCCCATTTTGTTCTGGATGCATGTTTCTCGGCAGTGGAGTGGTTCTGATCACGTCTCTAAGCTTCGCGTTCAGATTGACCTCGACCTCCTTCGGGTTCTTCGATTTATTGGGGACTGACCCAATTGCCCTAAGTATCAGCCTACTCTCACGGGTCTTCGTTAGTCTTTCCTGATGTGCTATCTGTTGCGCTTCAGCCATTTCTTGCATAGTATTGTGCACGCCTAAGCTCATGAGTTTCTCGATGGACGCACTGTTGGGTATACCTAGGGCAGCCTTGACTAACTTTCTGATAATGGTGTTGAGCTTGTTCAGCTTGGTCTGCGACCATTGGAGGAGACCTGCCACGTATGTGAAGCGACAGAGAGCGAAGGCGTGCAGTAGCCTTAGAGCGCTGTGCTCATCAAGGCCCCTGTGACGGTTGGTGATTCTCTTTAGAAACCGGAGTACTTGGTCAGTTTTTTTTAATATGCTGAATGGCAGTGAAGTTGCTACCTCCCGCTTCTATGTAGAAGCCTAGAACTTTAATTTTTTTGACCTGCTTGATGTCAGATTCGTCCTGACAGCGCAAGATAATCTGTGCTCCTCTCCTGGGACATAGCCCTGTTTAGAAAAAGTTTATTTACAGCATGTACAGAACACGAAGGCTTCATGCCATTCCAGTAACAGGGCACATACACTTCTGCACATCTATATTTCACGACTAACATCACTACGTTACAGTGAAGACATTTGCTCTAATATACAAGATTATGTTGGCATACATGTACACAAAAATTCAATGTGATATCACGATACAAGGGTATAACGATACAATAGATCCAAATGAAACACAATTTGTAACAAATGAAATCATATATAACAACTCAACGGGCCCTACTTAGCACCAAGTCGGTCGAAAAATGAGTTGTGTCCTTTCGTGTTCCACCTTGACGAAAGGGCACGACCAATGCCGCAGAAACTCTTGCTCCCCGAGGAAGAAAAGCTCTTCGGAGAGGAACGCGAGGATCTCTCGTCTCATTCTCCCCAGTATCGGCCACAAGGCACGCCGGCGGCAATTGGCAGCTACGGCCTCACATCGGTTTCTCCAAAGGCTGAACAGCCCCGCAACTATTAAGAGAGCGGAGAAGCGGCTACGCGGAAATCGGCCGTTGGACACGAAAGTTCGCACACCCTGTCCCCGAAAACCAGCATTAACCGCACGCCAAAAAAGGCGGGAAACCACACATTCAAACGTCGCATGTCGATTGGTCTCTACCATGACGCAGTTGGGGCAAGTGGAAGTGCGAACTACCTGCCATCGCTGCAACCGATCTCGCGTGGGGAGCAAGCCCCAGCCCAACCTCCAGACAAAGTCTCTGAGATGCCCTGGCAACACTGCGGCAGTTATTGGTTTCCAAGCGCGGTTTAATACAGATTGACGACGCTGGGGCACCAAGGGTCCGTAGAAGGGCGGCCACTGTGTCCACCACTTTAGAATCGGCCACCTCTATCTCTGGGCACGTAGCTTCCAAACGTCGGTGAAATGCCAGAAGGCCTCGATACAAAGACGGTAATTCAGTTGATTGGGGACCTTTTGTTCATTTGGCTATCCGGCAAGAAGACACGTAGTGATGGCCCCAGATGGTAACGAGCCAGTGTCTGAGCGGGCATGTCATCATTGCTTAGTATTCGCAATAGAGTGGGGAGGCACAATGTAGAAGCCGTGACGGAAACGTCGGGGAATGCAAAACCGCCTTGATCTCGCGGTTGAGCTAACGCTGGACGCGATAACAATTCTGTGCCACCAGACCAAAAAAATGAACTGATGCAGTTTTGCACTTTCCTGCAGACGTGGAGCGGTGGTTTAACAGAATGGCAAAGGTACCAAAATTTTCCTAGGTACACCGTTTGAGTCAAGTATCGGCGTTCCAAGAGGGGGAATTCGAAGTACCTGGCTGCTTTGATATCATTTAAAAGAGTTTGTACAACGGATGACCAGATGCTATCCTGTATACCAAATACAGTGAAAGTAACTCCGAGTATTGAAATCTCAGGAGACTACTGTAAAGGCGACGTGATGTTGATACGACCGCTGGGGTTGCCAATGAAAAAATACTGGCTTTTAGAAAAGTTTAACCTTGCACCAGAGATAATACCGAAATCATAGAATGTATCAAGAGCATGCTGCAGCGACTGTTCATTATGTACATATAGAGTGATATCATCTGCATATGCAGCGACTTTTACTTGAATGTTACCGGGTAGAGGTAAGCCACGAATCTGCAGGTGATGTTCAACGGCCCTTAAGAAGGGCTCTAATGCAAGGATAAATAACACTGGGGAGAGGGGACACCCTTGACGGACCCCACGCGTGACTCTAAATGCGTGACTCTCACGGGAATCTAAGTAAAGGGTACTTTCTAAATTAGCGTACATCGCGTTAATGAGGTCAATGAACTTATCCGGGAATCCGTATGCATGTAAAACATTTAGTATGTAGCCATGTTCTATGAAATCAAAAGCTTTCTCTTGATCTAATGAAACCAACAGTCCTTGCGCACATCGGCTAATGGTGTATTGAATGATGTCACGCGTTAACCACGTATGGGTGTGTATTTCTCGGCCCGGAACAGAACAGACCTGGTGGGGAGCGATTAATGTTGCAAGAAGTGGACTGATTCGGCGCACCAAAATGTTAGCCAAGAGCTTGTAATCTACATTGAGCAGGGTAATAGGGCGCCAATCTTCTGGTCGCGTGGTCATTGGGTCTTTCTTGGGAATTAGTGTTATACGGCCTTTGTGGAAAGAAGTTGGAAGTGTAATATCTTGGAAACACTTGCGAATGACGCGTGACATAGTTGGACCAATGATAGGCCAGAACTGTACATAAAACTCTGCAGGGAGTCCATCAGGCCCTGGGGCCGATCCCTTTTTCATTGCGTCTAATGCGCCTTTGATTTCTTCATCGGATGGCAGTGATAGGAGGACGTCAATTGACGTGTTGGAATCATGAGGTAAATCGGTTAGTAGAGGATGCGAAGAAACGGATCCTGGGTAACAGACATTAGCACCAGATTTAGCTATTGACTCAAAGTGTTGAGTGAATTCCTGAAAGTCACGCGTACCCGCAGCAGCTGGGGTGATAGAGTTCAGCGAGTGGGCAGGCGAGCCTGGTGGACGAAGCAGAGCTCTGCGTGCATACCTTCAGCACCTCAGGGTGCGCACAGGGTGCACGTCTACAGCGCCAAGCTGCAGCCTAGAGTGAATAGGCGCGCATAATACGCTGGTACCGTTCAACGAGCTCCTCTTGCCATGCCCGCATTACAGCGGAAGGACTGGGATCTCAATTGGCAATGCGTACTTTCTGGATTAACAATAACGCATCTTTCGACATACGGGTGCAAAGTCCTCTGCCCGACGCACTGCAATGATGCCGCCACTGTTCTTTGAGGCGATCCCAATCAGCTACATCGGCCCCAATAAGCGATGCTCGTAACGCTCGGGATAATTTCTCCGTAGCCTTACCTCGATTTTTATAACAAAAACTTCTGACTTCGCCACCGAACAATTTAGCCCCAATTCGTCGAGAGTGCTTTCCACGATGTCTACACTCTCCTGAAGTCTAGTCTCCGTTTGACTTGACTATGCGAAAAAGCCTCTCGCCCAGGACCCTGCGTGGATAGGACCTCGAGGATGGCCTTATGCTCTATGCGGTAAAAAGCTTTTTCGACGTCGAGACTCAGGAGCGCCCTCGTATGCACTGAGCTAACTTGTATGAGCTGGTGCTTGATCAGGAGCATGGCGTCATGAGTCGGCAGCCCGGGACGGCAACCAATCATGTTATATGGGAGTATGTCATGTTGTTCGACGTAGCGCGTGAGTCTGTTGAGAATGACGTGTTCTATAGCTTTACCTAGGCATGACGTAAGTGATATTGGACTGAGGTTATCTAGGCTGAGTAATTTACCTGGTTTGTGTATGATAATAGTATTGCCTCGCTTTCATTCCTCCAGATATTCTCTTTTTTCATAATTCGGTGAAGTGATCTGTTAAGAAAGGGATCGAATCATCGTCTAGATTCATTACCGGTTTGTTAGTAATGCCTGCCGTCGGGTATGGCTACCGATCTGCTAAAAAGACCATGGAGGGAAGCTCGCAGTTTACCCTCAGCGAAATCACTCCCTTTCCTCGCACGGTGGTCCAGAGTCCTCTATGTGTTCATCGCTCTTCCCCGGTTGTTGCAGCGTGAGATATTTTTCCGGAGGCTGCTGCATGATTACCTCTTGAGTCCTGGACTTGGTAGCCTGATGTACTATTTTCGCAATGGCCGTTCGCTTGTTGGACTTAGTTTCATTCTCGTTCAATAGGTGTTTGAGGAGGTTCCAACTGCCCCCACGTTTGACTCTACCATCTGCATGGTTGCAAGCTTCGTCCCACTGTTGTTCTTTGAGGGTTTGTGAGTGCTCCTCTATCTGTCTATTCAGCAACGATATCTTTTTCCTGAGCTTTCGGTTCAGTCTTTGCGTTTTCCATTTTTGCAGGATGAATTGCTTGGCGTCGATCAGATGTGCGAGCCTACCTCTCTATGGTCTTTATGCTGTCTTCCGTCGTAATATTTCTAGTGGCCTCCTGCAGGTCCTCTGCGAGCTGGTTGGTCCAGGTCTGTAAGGACTGTCTGCCAGTTTCTATGGGTTCCAATTTGAGTCTTATGTTCTAGTCTTTTTCAGCATTCTTATACCAATGTGTGGAGAGTGTGAGCAATTTATCTGATGTTCTGCGCAAGAAAATTGGTGAATGGTATTCTGGAGGCGCTGCGTTAAAGTGCCTCGAGCGTGCAGCGGTGGCGAACGAGCGCATAAAGCCACGTAACACGTGAGACATAAGCGCCATCTGGCAGTTTTCTTGGAAAACGAAGTGCGTGGCTCTGAGGCCGGTGTGCGTCTCCGTCACAGAGGTGATAATGTGTAGAACGCAAGGCGACGGGTAAGTGCCACCACCGTCTCGTCTCAGGAAAGCGTTGGAAACACTCGCCTTTTCGTGCAAGCGTTGCATGGTCAGCGCAGTGTGATAAGCGCTACGGTCCTTAAAATTACTTATGTATGTCTTTTCTAGTAAAAGATGCAGATGCTGAATATATACGTGTTACGGTGCCCCAGACATGCACAATAATTGCTTAATAATCGATAATTGCACAATTATGACCGCTAAACCTTGAGCAACATTGGCGGGCGCTGCGGATGGGGTCGGCCGTTTCTAGTACCCGGTTGCGTTAAGAGTGGAGAAATGTGGACAAAAGAAATGTACGAACAGACAGACGAAAATTTTTGCGTCGAAGGTCCCCAAGAAAGAATATCGTGTTTAGAAATACAGAGGTGTATCGGATTACCATGCTTTTTAGCTTAGGGGTATTGATTGGTATTTCATTTAATTTCATTTCATTTATTGCATCCTTAAAGGGCCGAGGGCATTACATAAGGGAAGGGGGCAACTAATATGCTGTGAGAGTGTACAATTGAATGGGATCAACTTATCATAAACAATACAGTTCTGAATATGCATATGGAAGTTTGGTCCCGAATGACAAGAAAAACTAGTCAAACAATGAACAAAACAAACTTTTGACTGGGAAAATGAACACAAACAACATGACAAAAAAAGATGTACATACAGTACGCTGGTGGGATATATCTACAGACATGGATTATTTGGTGAAATCAAAGTGGGATTCCAGATATTTGTGGCTTGATGTGCGGTCAGGTATAGCAACTATGGAGTAGGGGAGGCGATTCCAAAGTGTAATTGCTCAGGGGAAAAAGGAGTCGTTCATTGCAGATGTACGGCCGTTGATTGGTGTAATGGGAATAGAATGGTGGATGCGAGAAGTTCTGTTAGGAGGCTGTAAAAGTTCATGTCTTGATTTTGGGCGAAAAAAGAAACTGTGCAGGAGCCATAGGCGTGAGATCAGGCGGCGTGACGTGAGCGATGGTATTTGTATTGATTGTTTTAGGGTGGTGACGCTGATTGCCCTGTAGCACTGTGAGTTTATAAAGTGGGTAGTGCGGTTTTGGACTGATTCTAGTTCGTTAGCGAGATATGCCTGGGATGGATTCCAAATGGACGATGCGTACTCAAGCTTTGGGCGTACGTATGTTAAGTATGCTAGTTGTTTAACGTCAGGAGATGCAGATTTTAAATTACGGCGCAGAAATCCAAGCGTGCGCAGAGCGTGTGAGCAGATGGACTGCACGTGTGGTGCAAATAAAAGAGTTGGGTACATGTGCACACCAGGATACTTGTACGATGAAACCGAATCGAGAGGAAGCGAATTGATAAAGTAGGTGTGATGAACAGTGGCGCGCTTACGGGAAAATGACATCGATTTGCAATTGGTTAGTTTTAACGGCATTGATGAGTCTTGGCACAATAGTGCAACTGTGTTGAGGTGTTGTTGTAGTTTAGTGCTGGTTTCAAAGTTGTGAATGGGGGAGTATATGACACAGTCGTCCGCAAACAGTCGTAGTTTTGTTTGAATGTTTGTGGGTAGGCCGTTTATGAATATTAAAAATCGAAAGGGTGATAAGCACGCGCCCTGAGGTACGCCTGATGATACGCTAGTTAAAGAGGAGTTACGATTATTAGCAGAGGTGACTTGTTTACAGTTTGAGAGGAAGTGTTCAACCCAGGATACAATATTCAGGGCAATGACAAGTGAATGAATTTCGCTAAGTAATAGATTATGTGGTACGCGATCAAAATCTTTAGAAAAGTCAAGGAGTATTTCATCTATCTGAAGGTTATCATCCATGCTTTTTAGTAGGTCGTGGGTCATCATCATCATCATCATCATCATCATCGTCAGCCTGACTACGTCCACTGCAGGACAAAGGCCTCTCCCATGTTCCGCCAGTTAACCCGGTCCTGTGCTTAATGCTGCCAATTTACACCCGCAAACTGCTTAATCTCATCTGCCCACCTAACCTTTTGTCTCCCCCTAACCCGCTTCCCTTATCTGGGAATCCAGTTAGTTACCCTTAATGACCAGCGGTTATCCTGTCTACGCGCTACATGCCCAGCCCATGTCCATTTCCTCTTCTTTAGGTCGTGGGTAAACTCGGCCAATCGGGTCTCGCATGAGAAGTGCTTTCGAAAACCATGCTGGTGGTTATAGAAAAAATTTATTGATTCAAGGTTAGTCATGATGTGAGATGTTATAATGTGTTCCAGTAATTAATTTAGAGGGAATGCTTTTAGTTCGTTCTCCGGTTTTGAAGATCGCGAATATTTGGCCTATTTTCCAATCGTCTGGAATTTCACTTGTTTCAATGGACTGCATGAAGATGAGAAATAGAATCTGACTAACCACGGTGACGGTGTTAACTAAATGTTTGGGGGTTATTTGGTCACATCCTGGGGCTGAAAATATCTTAAGACCAGTGATTAGTTTAGCGATTCCTTCAGGGTTAAATGCTATTTCGGGGGACACAGCACCGGGGGAGGGTTGGTAGTCGTGTGGGCTGGACAGGGTTAGGGGTAGAAAATACAGACGAAAAGTATTCATTTAAGGCGGTGGCAACGTTTTTTGTATCTAATGGTTCGCCGTCTGGGTCTAAAAGATCTATGTTAGCATTTAGATTTTTGTGAGAGAGCATGCGCCAGAATTTAGTCGGATTTGAGCGGAGGATAGCTAGTAGATCACAAGAAAAATATTTGTCTTTAGCTTCTTGTAGTTCCGCAATATATTTTTTTGCGCAGTGGTGGTACGTTCACCACGCTACAGGGTTATTTGATTGGCTGGCTGTCCTGTATTTTTTTTTTCAATTTAAGAGGCTTTTCAGTTGTTTGTTGAACCAAGGATTATTGGAATCCGATTTTACGCGGGTGGTTGGAATATACTCTTTTTCCAAGTTTAGTATTGTGTTTTTGAATATCTGCCAGTTGGCGTTCACTGAACGTGTTCGATACGATCCGCGAAAGCTGTGAAGAAAGGAACAAAGTTTGTCATTGATAGCGTCGCAATTTCCTCGTTTGCAACCAGTTATGAATTTTTCAGTTGGTGACCTTGTGGGGTTCGACGTCTCAAAACCACCATATGATTATAAGAGATGCCGTAGTAGACGGCTCCGGAAATTTCGCCCACCTGGGGTTGTTTAACGTGCACCCAAATCCGAGCACATGGGCCTACAACATTTCCGCCTCCATCGGAATGCAGCTGCCGCAGCTGGGATTCAAACCTGCGACCTGCGGGTTAGCAGTCGAGTACTTCAGCCACTAGACCACAGCGGCGGGGCTTTTAGCTTAGTAGTAAACAAACTGTCTAAGCTCTAAATGTTTATGAAACTTGCGTAGGGATGGTAATTTCTGTGAAAAGCAGAAATTGTTCGTCTCACACAAATCCGAACTGTTCATGCAGGAGCATAGGCTCTGATATTCGTCCGAATGCCAAGCAAATTAGATCAATTAGTCAGAGACAAATAAAAAGTAGAAAGAAGTTTGTTAATTATCCAAAAATCTGCAGTAAATCAGCTAAACGTAACTGAATTGTTTTTGTGGAAACATATTTCGATGAGAACTTCCAAACATCTGCTCAAGTTATCTTTGCCAATAATTTTTGACAAACCAATTGCGTATATAGTGATCGAACATTTCCTTTTTCTTGAAAAGCGCAAGAAACAGGTCCATCAGTTTGAAGTAAGCCTACGTGGGTCGGGTTTAAGAGGTATTAAAAGTTGTTGAATTATATTTAGTGTCTGTGAAATGCAGATGGGTACATCGTTGTGTATGAGAAAGCTTATGGTGATGGCACGCTCACTGTGCAGTTCCTTCAGGTGAAATATTTCTTCCTTGCTGCCTGCATGTACCGAATCTTCGTCCTTGTGTACGTATTCATGCGATACAGCAATTTTTATTTCTCTCGGTAGAGCAGTCTGTAATTATATAGGATCCTCAAACGTATTAAAAGAGTGTTTTATACTAAATGCCTTTTCATTCATGTGTGCCTGAATGAGGTTTGAATAAGTGCGGGGGTTGGACAACGCTTTTAGCATAAACACCACACTACGAAACGCAACATCAGCCAGAACATGGTACGTAAACTCCTTATGTAGCAACATTGCAAAAAGATGCTAAGCTGACACGTGCAGACAAAGCAGGTAATACACTGTAAACGAAAGTTAGCCGAGATGGGAGTTTCTCCAGCACATGAGCCCACAAAACTCCCCTGCCCCAATTATTTACTCCCTGGTAGGGAGTGAACTCGGCACATGTCATCGTAAAACGCCCCCTCCTTAATCACAGAGTTTATGAACGACATGACCTTGTTAAACTCCCCAG
The DNA here is from genome assembly GCA_013436015.1 of Rhipicephalus annulatus. Classification (NCBI taxonomy): domain Eukaryota; kingdom Metazoa; phylum Arthropoda; class Arachnida; order Ixodida; family Ixodidae; genus Rhipicephalus; species Rhipicephalus annulatus. Next base: position 165,567 of record WOVY01014675.1, read on the forward strand.
GGAGTTTCAGGTCACGTGGTTACAAACTCCCTATAGGAGCTTTAAAAACCCTCTTTGGGCGTGACGTGTGTGTGTGTGTGTGTGTGTGTGTGTGTGTGTGTATGTCTGTACGGGCATATGTTTGCACGTCGGTGTGAAACACATGTGATTTGTGTGGCTAACCGGTGTAAGCATCTGTCAACAGGCAACGAAATTATAAGTGCAGCGAAGAATAGCAACGACCGGTTGGTATTTACTGAGAACATTTCAATATATTTCGCACCTTAAACCACGCTGCACGTCGGTCCGATTCCTCAACGAAACGTCCTGAATGCCACGCTTCAAAGGGCCGAGTAACAAAAAACTTCGAGGAATAAATTAATGGTAGCAAAAGTAAGCTGTTACGATCGTCAGCGGCTGCTCCTGGAGTTTCACCATCAGAAACTTCGAAGTGGTCTAAAGTAGGCTTCGCTCGACTACGGCAGGCTGGCCCGGCAACCGGTCTGAGAGTTGCGCCGGCGACGCGCTCGCCCCGTCTCTGCCAATAGTGGCTTCTCGGAGTGTCACCGGTATTTCACCGGCTGTAACATCTAAGTGGTAAGAAGGCCTCGCTATGCCGTCGGTATCAAGCCGGCATCGTATCGAACTCGCACTGTGCGCTGGCCACCGCGGCAAGCGCTACGAGCTAGCACCGACCACCGGCGATGCAAAGAATGTGTTTCACAAAAAATGAAGGCTGCTGGGATGTATAACAGTCTTCTTGCGCCTTGCCACCGCAGCTGTCAATGACTAACTACAAGGCGAGCGCCGAACGAGGCGGAGTACGATCGTCAAGCGATTGCACCGTAAAACTTCGAAGCGGTTCGAAGTAGGCTTCGCTCGACTACGGCAGGCTGGCCGGCAACCGGTCTGAGAGTTGCGCCGGCGACGCGCTCGCCCCGTCTCTGCCAATAGTGGCTTCTCGGAGTGTCACCGGTATTTTACCGGCTGTAACATCTAAGTGGTAAGAAGGGCCTCGCTATGCCGTCGGTATCAAGCCGGCATCGTATCGAACTCGCACGGTGCGCTGGCCACCGCGGCAAGCGCTACGAGCTAGCACCGACCACCGGCGATGCAAAGAATGTGTTTCACAAAAAATGAAGGCTGCTGGGATGCATAACAGTCTTCTGCGCCTTGCGACCGCAGCTGTCAATGACTAACTACAAGGCGAGCGCCGAACGAGGTGGAGTACGATCGTCCAGCGATTGCACCGTAAAACTTCGAAGCGGTTCGAAGTAGGCTTCGCTCGACTACGGCAGGCTGGCCGGCAACCGGTCTGAGAGTTGCGGCCGGCGACGCGCTCGCCCGTCTCCTCCGATAGTGGCTTCTCGGAGTGTCACCGGTATTTCACCGGCTGCAACATCTAAGCGGTAAGAAGGCCTCGCTATGCCGTCGGTATCAAGCCGGCATCGTATCGAACCGCACGGTGCGCTGGCCACCGCGGCAAGCGCTACGAGCTA